>JAECUM010010612.1:0-25000 GCA_016617855.1 Megalonaias nervosa
TACTGGCAAGCTTTCTCACATATCCACATTCGCCGAATCTTAGACTCGAACCAACGCAGACAGAGGTGAGATGGCAGTGATCCGTAACGGACAGCGCTTTAGACCACTCGGCCACTCGGGGCCCCGCGTGAATTTTGCTTTATATTATTTTGTAAAATGTTTAATTCACCCATGAGTTAACTCTAATAATTCCATATTGCAAGTCCGATTCAGATCTATCTCCAAATAGAGCCTCTAGTGCAATCAAACGCTCAACAAATCAAACAACATATCACAACATCGTATGCCAAGATTTGGGGCAATAATGTTAAGGTTTCTTATTTCAAGATGTTGTTGATTGAAGTCCAAGCAGCATTTTTCACCATGTTTAATGATAAAATATCTAGAAAGGCCAGCATATCCGAGTAGCAACCAGCTGAAACTTCATAAACCACATACGAAGTTTATCTACAATTGTCATACTTCTTAACATATATTTCATTAATAATTTGTCTATCTTGTATATGCATAATGGTTCTGGATAGTGCAATATAGTGATTAGTACACGCAATGAAATCGTCAAACCAATGACTGACTACGACTCAAGTCAAGTGACATTTCTGTCTGTTAAAAATAACTGGTCATAAAACGTCTCATGCATATACGTTTGAAGTTGCTGCTTGTTTATAGTTTTTTAATGAGCAGAATGAAGCTATCGTTAGCATCAAACAGGCGACTGTTAATGAATATTGTCTGTTTTTAAACTAGTTACTGATGCTGACCATAGTATGTTTGTGCACTATACAGTCCATGAAAACAAGTGGGATGAGTATGAAATAACTATACAGAATTTAGAGTCAAAATACAAAATCAAACAAGCTCAGAGTATACCTACTTCATTCTGCTGTTCTGTGTGCTGCAAATATAACATGAAAAATTTATTTAAAAATTGCAACCATTTTCTTTTCAAATGCAAGAATTTCAGCTGCTGATGGACAATTCACACTGAAAAGTACCGATGAAACATCAATAAAAAAACCTGACGTAATAAGTGTCAGTCAGTTTACGTTTTATGGTCGTTTTTATTTGCATTAATTTTAATTTGTTTGAAATTTTTATTTCTATTTCTGGCGAAGTGTACTTTGCTACTTGTTTGTTTATGTGTTGCTTTTCCTCAAAAATGACCACATACGATTATCTATATATGAATTTTAGCGTGATATTTCAAATTGATACTTTAAGTTTTTAATAATTTTTGCAACAGTTTTCAAGAATAAATCTTTATACAAATCAAGATAAAATAATTAACAGTGTTTGTGCCATAACGTTACATTTCAGCATCACTCCTTTATTCCATATGATGACTTATCACTTACTGACTGTAAGGAAATATTCCTGTCATAGGCGCAGCTACGCGGGGAGCGCTTCTGCATACAAGTCCGGTAAATGTTCAGACTGTGCACCACTTTTCTATGGAAATCTATGGAAGATTTATTTGTCCTCGAAAAGTAGAGGTAGTCTGAGTAAAGTCTGTAAAACAAGTTAGCAATTTAATGCATATGATCATTTATTTAAAATATACGAGACAAGCATGGTGCATGTGTGTGTGTGTGTGTGTGTGTGTGTATATATATATATATATATATATATATATATATATATAAGAGAGAGAGAGAGAGAGAGAGAGAGAGAGAGAGAGAGAGAGAGAGAGAGAGATGTAAATTGGTCTTGGCATTGGTGCGTTCAGCAAGAAGAATCAATTGTTAGCAAGGGCATACAAGGACTATCGAGAATTCGCAAGAAGATGCGCTTGTCCCCAGCACCAACATACATTATCTCATGGGATACATTGCGACTCTCTCAAAATATGTAATGACGTTTGGACCAGCTAACTACACGTCATGTTTAGGGCGATAAATGTGGGATTTCAATAGGGAACTGACTGTCACACAACCCTCTAACTGTATCAAAATTATCTGACTGAGTGACATTGAGGGCAATCTTGCCGAAAAGCTAGAAGGTAAGTTCATTAGCTGCAAGAGGCTCGTGCCAAGGTCTGTTCAAGAATAAACGCTGCATGGTCCGATAATGGTACCTCCAGCTCTACGCCATCCCCAGGATGCGAGCCCATGGATAGCGTCATACATCCAGTTCAACACCAGCCAACAGGCCAAAGCAAAGAACGAGTTTGAAAAGGAATTCTTCAAGCTCAAGAACAACACCTCCTTTGACAAGACCATGGATAACCTTTGGAAGCGTGTGTAAAGGTGAGAGGCAAGATCAAGAGAGTCGACGACTTTCACCTTTCCACACATAGAGGTGGATCGCATCAGACAATCCGGAGGGTCACCACCTTGGCAAATACGCTTACAAGAAGGTCATTGTGAAGTTCAATAAGGAAGGCAGTAACACCACGATCGCCGAGTTCATGGGCCAGCACCCAACGACATAATCCATCCTGCAGAGAACAAGAAAGCGAACATGCCTCTCGCCTGGTGAAAACACCCTCAGGCGGAAGCTGGGTAACCGGCGGTGCAATCTGCAGCTTATATCTGACGAATCATCTGCGCGAAGTACCGGATCCATATATGTATAGTGCAAAGAGATCTGGAACTGGACACCTAACCGGTCAGCCAGGGTGAATGGTTTGAGCAACAACAAGTTGTCTGTGGTATGATACCTCCGAATATTCTGTTCCCCAGGTGCGCACAAGTACCGCACCATGCACTGTGGTGTAGCTTCTGCATTCTCTTTAAGTCGTGCCTGCGTCGCCATTAATGGAAAACATATACAGGCGACCAATACAGTTTTTGTAAGACGGGTAACATCACCGCTTATGTCAGCCACCACGGCCATTAGACAGCGAAACTAACTGACGATGAGCCAACACAACTGCTCTCAGAAATAAACATCTCCTTGGCGCACTGATGCCTAAACAGCAACTCAGCCAGGGTGCGACTGAACCACTACACATTGGCTTATGCCCGACGGGCCCCAGTCTGGCCTTGACGTAATAAAATTTAAGCCTGGCCATTCACTGCGATATGGCGTCCAAAACCTCCATGGCGTGGGTCACCTTGTTTCGTTTGTAATGCAGGCAGAACTAGGGCATTTTGAAAGATGGCACAGGGCTTCCAACAGGATCATGGGCATGATTGAATTCACGACCCAAATGCCGTGGTACCTCTGGTCAATACCACCCGACCGCGTCATGCGCTGCAGTACGGCCTCCTTGGCAACAGGAAGACGAAGTTGCTGGTAAACCTCCCAATGCATTGGATGAAATTTAACAAGGTGTGCGTGGTCGTGCTCAGCAAGCATAGACAACTAAAAATATTACGATGTGCTGCAGGAAATCCGCGATACAGCCGTTCACAAACATTTTACGCTACTGAACACGGTCGCTTTCAATACCAAGCTGCACGAAAAGATCGCTGTGTACCGTCGAAAAACCACTGTCCTTTGCTTCTAAGGCGATGCGGCCTACAGCCCTAACGAGCTGGAATGTGACAACGAGAATAACAATGTTTATTATAGCGTGACGATGAATGGACGGAAAACCACGCCAGACTCTTCACCCGCAAGAGGTGAAAACCTTTAGGCTTGCTGTACCTGATCCATCGCTACACCCACATCCCAAAGATAATCTGCGACAAAGCCAAAATGCACATCCTCTTCTGAGGTTCCGACGCCAATGGGCTGCAGAACGTGCAGTAACAATGTGAGCCGCCAAATAACAGGCGAGAATTTCGCCGCTTTGTTGACGAGGTGAAGACCACACCACACAGCTTCGCCATCGTGGACTGACCAGCAAAGATTTCGAGCAGGTTTGGCTATGACGCATGTAAATTAGATGGCGCCAGAATCTGCCATCATGCTTCCACATCGTTTATGAAAATGTCAAGCGCGTAAGACACGATAGGCTTGCTTGCTTGATGAGCATATGGATGAGTGATAAACTAAATCCCCAGCAGATTGCACGGAAATAATCTGCGTGGTCGCAAAACTTGAGCCATTTATCTGGCCCAGAGAGGACGCAGTAAAGTTTGCTGAGTAAGCTCGCGAGCAGATCAGAGGCATAAAGCAGGACCTGCTGGGGGTGGGGGTGGAGGGGAGAAACCGTCGTGGCACTGGAAGGGCTGACTCACGGCATAGTCTTCTCTATGGAGGCGCAGGAGACTCATCCGCGTACAGGACAAGCACGGCTACAGTGATGAAGACGTTTACTGAAAAGGACCTCCCGAATATGAATGAATAGGGGCACATGATGGCCACGACCAACATCCCCACAGCCGGAAATAAATGCTCAACAATGAGGGCGACAAGCGCAGGTCGAAACCATAACGTTGAACCTTCGTCGAAGTAGGTGTAGTGCACAAGAAATCTTGGTAGCCATAACAGGTAGCGGATAATGAAAAAATTCAACCTCATCAGGGAAGTTTTTGAGTTGGTTCAGCCGGAGTGAGAGACTGCAGGAAACAGGACCTTTTCAGGCGGTCGGGCAGCAGACGGAGGAACATCCCACTTCTTGCTCAACCTGAGCAGTCGCCAGATTTGGCCACAAAGCCTTACATTTTACAGAGGACGGGGAACGCTATATTAGACGGGACTTCTTTGAGGACCCAACCCAACCCATTACCCATGTACTAGATGGTTTTATTGGCCCACGAAGACGATCTATAGACGACAAAAAAGGTCTGGCGTGAGACGGATACTTGTTTACTAAGTGATGGAGAGAGTGCCTGTCTGCAATAAATGGATACTAGAAGTAAAATCTATATTAGATGATGTGATTTGCTACGTATGGAGAAATCAAAGTTTGCTGTGAGTTAAACGATTAACAAGATCTACAGATTTGCCATTAATAGTTCAATATAGACAAACTGGGCTGCTAACGCCATCTACACGTCTCAATTGCTGGTTATGTAAAACTAGTTTTGATTCAGAATAGGTGGATTTTTCATTACCAAACACTATATCTAAAAACTTAATAAAGCATAGAACGCCAAATATAGGTATCCTGTTGAAACTATTAGGTGCGCTAAATTTCCCATAGCGAAACATATTCTACACTCTGAGGAGCGCAAGAAATATTGTATTGTATTCTTATTTTCGTGATGAAAGACAAAAATGTGTACGTCATTTTTAAATTTCCATGGCTACCTTTCATAAATATAATCTATAAATAAATACAGGTAACAAACGGCGACAACATGGCCAATCTCTTGGAAATCGTCGCGAACAAGATCGTAAATCTTGTTTATTCTCTGCAGACCAAAATCTAGTAAAACAAATGTACGTTAACGACGAGGACTGGCTCGGGATTCTCAGAATAGGCTGCATCACGGAAGGCCTTTCAAACATATGCTGTAACCTAATAGCAAATGTTGGTGATCCACCCACCTCCAAGAAGCTGCCACAAAGGCATATGAATACCTGTATTGTGAAATCAGTGTCGGGCTTTGTTTGCGTCCGAATATGGCATTACATGCATACTTTGATGATTCGGCGTATTCATTTGATGCAAGAAGCATAGAGGTTAATTTATTAATACCTCATGGATTTCCGATGAAGTTGGTTCCCTGACTGTGTGTGGCATTACCCCGCGCGGAAAACTCGGCAAGTTTGTATATGAGAAAGAACACGCTAAGAGAAGGTTGTTATACATTTTCTGCACTCGGTGTGGTGTACCACAGCACGGGGAGGTTCGAAATGTGTAAACTGTTTGAGTCTGTAACAAATAGAGAATGTTGTCCCTTCTCGTGTTATTTCGACCCCCTGCATTCTGTGTCCTTTGGCACTTACCGCATTTAAATTTTGAATACTGGAACAGAGTGCGAGGAAGTCATTTCGAGCTTGCAGTTTTACACAGCCGATCAATTTGTCTCGGTATGCAATTAAGCCGGCCTCTTGGCTTTTGCACCTCAGGGTGCGCCAGGCGCAACAATTGTGTGCTTTAATGACATTGACGCGTCGGTCAATGGGACTACAGTACCAACGTGTCGGGTATTTTATTGTTGGGATGCAATGCAGAACGTTGGTGGTTTCGTCCACTGTAACAATAGCGACATTATCACCATCGCAGACGCGGGCTTCTACTTCGTAAACTTCCAAGGGCACCACTGCGACGGTCGGAGGTGGGGGGTGGGTGGGGTGACTTTTCTATCCGTATAAATGGGTGTCTGCGAGTGATGTACGAGTTCTAATACAAAAGAATTAAAAACGTGTACTGTGATAAAACTAGACCACGCACAATGACACATATTCATTATGCATTCATGGTGACGCAGATCACATTTACAGAGATTTACCTAGTGAATATTCACAGAACATCATGTATGGTGTGTCACAAATTAATTGCAGTATATCCAGCGTTAAAGACAAGTTAACTAGTAACCCACCTGTTAAATGTTGTGGGTTAAGATCAAAACTCCATTAATTTAGGACTGATAGCGAGGCCTGGAAAGTCTGTGAAAGAATCAAAATGTGTGACTAGAAAGAATGTATAACGTACAACGACTGTTCTCTTAATCACAAGGAAAACTGGCAAAAATAAATGTACTATAAATGTATTATCATGATATGTGCATCATCAACATGAATAAAGTTGCACCTACACCTTACGCAGGTACACATCATTCAGGGGATAACAAACCTCTTTACCAAACGGTAACGTCAGTACCTTGTACTGCTCCTACACCTTACGATGATAACGTTATTTAGTGGATAGAATATAACCCCATTTACAACACGGTCACGTCAGCACCTAGTACTGCTTCTACGACTTATGATAGTGGATAAAATAAACCCCTTTACAGCACAGCCAAGTAAGAACCTTTTACTGCTCATATAACTTATGATGACAACGTTATTTAGTGGGTAACATAACCCATTTACAACATGATTACATCAGTACCTTGTACGATAAAGGATATTAAAGTCTTATTTAATGTTTATTTTCTTTCAATACGTTGTATCATCAATCTACCTTTGTAAATTACCTAAAAAAAGGTAACTTTTCGGAGATATTAAAGTCTTTCATATAGATGACGGCAAAAATATGCATTGGCTAGAAACGCTTTGATTATAGAGTTGCACTTTTGCACGATGATCAATAATGATATTTAAAAATGACGGCGACTTAAAGCTGATCTAGTTAGGTTTGCTTTCTTTTTACCTAGTCAAGATTCCCACAATCATCAATTAGAAAAAGTATTGATTCATATTATATATATATATATATATATATATATATATATATATAGAGAGAGAGAGAGAGAGAGAGAGAGAGAGAGAGAGAGAGAGAAGTAACTCTCACTACATACCTAATGTATCACCAGGATTGATGACGAACCCCACTTCATCATTTAGTAACCAATTATTAACTTAAGGCTTTCTGAACAAAAGCGTTGTTCAGATTCCGCTGTTGAAAAGAAAACTACTAAATGCATCTGCGTTAAGTCTAAACAATACAGCAGATAAGACGTTGGAAATGCTTAGTGTTTCGTTAATTGATGTATATCAATAGTGGTTATATTTAACTAAGCTCTAAGGAGCCAGCGATGAACCTTTGAGAGAACAGCAGAGAATATCGTAGCGATTTGACTAAAAATGGTTAAAGCTGCGTTAGAAGTCTGAATCGCACACACACACACACACACACACACACACACGCCACATTTGTAATCGTACCTATCAACGGGATTTCTTAAGATGGCGATTACTTTAACATTGGGATTAAGGTGTAGCAGAAAGTCAACATTGGTCACTTCCGGTTCGTCTGTGCTTGTATGACAATTTCCTGGAATTATTGGCCACACGTCATTATCCCATAACGTTGAGGCGCTTAGATCTCCTGAAAATATCAATGTTTTTTATGGTAATCCCACCTATTTCCGGTTGGGCCAAATATATGCTGTTTTCGTGTCGGAATCTTCAAATGACCAACTAATTAAAGGACACAATGATATCCTGACTTTATTCAGCCCGGTACATAAAAAAAAATTATCTCGTCATACTTTATTCAGCCCGTATTGATACATTGAAAAATTATCACGCCATACACATTTTATTTATGCTATATCGGTACATTGAATAATAATCACGTGATCTTCGTTTTCGTAGGATCTTTAAAAAAATTGTAATATGTGCCACATATTTTTCAATATAGTAGTATTTGGAATTTGTCCTGGACACGTTATATTCTGTGACATTCTGTTACGTATTCAGGCCATGTAGAATTCAATAACAAAGAACTGTTTAGCATTATTTAGCACATAATACAGCAATAATGCAGCGAGTGGAAAATAATGAACCGTTGACGTTAATAAAAAAATATGCAAACGTTTCGTGTAGCCGATGAGACGTAACTGGAAATTATGTCATAATATATTCAAGGAATATATATATATATATATATATATATATATATATATATATATATATATAAAGATTTCACGTTATTTTTTGACAGTTCCTCAGTTCTTAGAGTTTCCGAAAGAAATGTCGTCAGAGAGAAGTGATAGTTCATTTCTTTATTTGTGTTCGTGTGAGCATGCGCGTGTTCGGGTGAGGGAGAGTAAGCGGGAATGATACACGTAAAAGCTGTTCCACACGTGTCTTCACGAATGAAGCATAGGAGTTTATCTTAAAATCACCTGTAATAACGCTGTTCATTCTTCTATGCTTCATCTTGTAAAGTTGTCCAATAAGTGCAGTGGCACGGAAAAAATGCCGTAAATATTGTATCATGGACATCCCCGCTGTAAAATGGAAAGAAAGTGTAAGTTACATTGCCGAATCTCTGATTTTCACATGCAAAACAAATTATAATCTGTACCCTTTAAGAACGTTCCTGCTATTTATGTATTCATAGACCCAAAATAAGCTATTACATTCTAGTTTAATTCATAATAGACCAATAATACTTTCTTCTGATTTTTGGTGCTGATTTCTTAACCATAAAAATCCCTTACTTGCATTCAGCAACATTAAAGCGTATATATATATATATATATATATATAGATATAGATATATTCATTCTCACCTCGCCTTGGCTTTTTGCATTTGCTGACAAATGAAATTATCGTGTTTCAGGAAAGCTAACCTGAAAATTCCAGTTATTTCATTCAAAAGCAGTTATTTCCAGAATGCAATATAACCCGTGTCCGTGTTAATAATTATGGGTAATAATTATGAGCTTTTTCGTAGTATAGTAAGTTAAAGAGATGCGACTCAGGCGGTTCGATGAAGGTCATTTGCACTCAGACTTCCAGTTATTTCATTCGAATATAACTATTTCCAGAACATTGAACGTAGCTTATCTTGACTTTTGATACGTTATGTCAAAGTTAGTGAGCGATTACCATAACTACGATAGTCATGGTGCATCTGAACGCATAACCCCTTCCCCCACCCTTCTCTCCCTCACACACACACACACACACATATATATATATATATATATATATATATATATATATATATATATATATATATATATATATATATTCATACAAACGTACATATATACTTGTTTCTTAGTTTACTATCTGGTCATCTATTGATTATACGCACAGTGTTTCTTACTTGTGCTTAGTAGCTATTATTCTACCTACCGAAACACTTCTGTGATAATACCTATCTATCTATATGTATCCTATTATCCCACAAATACAAATGTACAGAAGATATATACAAAATGTTTAATTTACATTGATGACAAATGCAGAAAACATCACTTCTGCTTACTGAAACGTAACCTTGTCAACCAATGTGGCTCTTTGGAGAAGGGGGAGATAAAATCCGGGTGGATGGAGAGTTTACGGTAAATGTCGGTTGTTCCACACTTAGGAAATCCTGCGAGGTAAAAATATGGCAAACAGAGCATGAAGTTTCCTTCCAACCAGCACGGATTCTTTATGCCAGGAATGAACTTTAATGAACCCTGCAAAAATGACAATAAATGCATCCGATTATATTTGTTGATTCACTAAATATCCCAAAATAAATCTGTTCACAAGATGCTTGAAGGTAAGATTACATATTAATCCATTGTGCTGACATTCAAAGAGAAAACAGTTTTAAGTGAATTCGCCTTTTCAGATGGAAATAACGATATCGTAAAAAGGGGGAAAACGAAGATTGGAGACCGAGACAAATCTCAACGTGAAGCAACGTAAGTGAACTCTCTACACCGAGGAGGCGGGAGGACTAAATATTGCGTTTTCTAAACCAAAAATAAACAGCAAAGAGGTTATTCTATACTGCGATTTATGTCAATACTATGAACTATTTTGGTTATGCAAATCACTATTTTATGAAAATGATATATATAGAAGGCCACTTCGAAACATTTGAGATCTTAATACCTTTATTGCTTATGCGTCACATAAAATTTGCCAGCAGATCAGCGTTCAGGCCAGTAAGTCAGGCCTTGTGCCAACAGCTCATGGAACATCCTGGCAGATCACTGTCCATGCAAGGACCATGCCATAGATCAGGCTCATTGCCAGCAGTTCAGGGACAATGCTGGCTAACAGTGCACTGTGCCGGAAGGTAAGTGACCATGCTGGCGGATCAGAATCCATGCCAGGGATCATGCCAGCAATTCAGGTTCTATGCTGGCAGACAATGGCTTATGCCAGCAGACCAGGGTCTATCCTGACAGACCAAGGCATATGCCGATAGACCACGGTCTATGCCGGCAGAACAAGGCATATGCCGATAGACCAGGTCCTATCCTGACATACCAATTCATATGGCGGTATACCAGGGTCTATGCCGGCAGATCAAGGTTCATGCCAGCTGAGGTGCCCAGGGTGTCCGAGTGGTATAAAACTCTGGCCTTTACCGATCACTGCCATCTCACCTTTGTTCGCGTAGGTTCGAGTCTCGGACTCGGCCAATTTGGGTATGTGAGAAAGCTTACGAGCAGCTTCCCGTGGGTCTATGTGTTTTATACGTGTTTACGCGGGTTCTTCCTCCAACAGTTACACTGGCCGCCATGCCTATCATGAAAAATGGCGTTAAACCCAAAACAACAACAACAATATGCCAGCAGGTCAGGACCCAAGTTCTTCGTTATTTACATAAATTCGAGCAAACTTGACAGATTTTTACTGCCGGAACAAGGTGCCAGGGCAGATTGAGTCTCCAAAGTTCACTGTTGGGTGTGTTTTACTAGAGGAAAATGGCACATCTCTAGTGTTGTGGCCTGACCAGATAACATTTGAACTGGGCTAAGTTGATAGCTGAACCAACGTCGGACTGCACTAGTTGTGCATGTAAAGTGAGCAATACGTTCTTTTTTCGGACGACAGTTTAATAAACTGAATAATATTACGTTGTACCTCTTTATATTTACATAAATTAACATCGTAAATCATTATGATTGGGGAATCTACTGATATTTAACATTTTTTCGACATTTTAATCATTATTTGGTAATGGGATACATTATCTGTGTATGTACCTTATTAATTGTCCATGCGAATGACTCGATACGTGAGATGAGATCAAGATGTTCAGGTTGACGTTTTTCCAACGTATATCGTTCAAAATATCTAATAAACATAGTAGACCAAATAACTCAGAATTAATTCTCTCTGCATGTAGTACCCGTATTAAATTAATTTAATTACATAGAGGTAAAACTATTTAATCAACTGACACCAGAACAATACAGAACCCTATTCCTTGTGTTTGTTTCTAAAACACCACCAAGCACCAATTCCAACAAACATTCCCGTTTATATTCATTCGTTTTTTGTTGGGTTGTTTTTGTTTGTTTGTTCTTGTTTTGTTTTTTTTTTTTTGTTTTTTTGTTTGTTTCGGGGGTGTTTGGGAGGTTCTTTTTGCGCGAAAAAAATATGTCATTCATTTTGCTCGCCGGAAATTTCGTCGCAAAATAGAAACCACTCAGTGTGGATCACCTCAGCTATTCTTCAGGACCGAATTGACCGTAGGATTGACCGAAAAGTTGCGAATGAAAAGTAGTTCGATGCATTCCCAGTTTCTCTGTCAATCCTGGCTTCATAAATAATCGAGGTGGTCCGAACAGCAGCCAGTGGACGATATTGGCATATGTGAGGTACTGCGCGTATGAATGACCTTACAGTGGTAAATGATGACCACTACGCAACTGTAATGAAACTAGGGTATGTGCTATTTGTATTTATGTTTCTGTTTATAGCTTTCTTAGACTTAAGTGATTATTTGTTATTGTGGAGAGTCGGTGTTAGATATTTCTCATTCCATGGAATTAGCAAATTTCTAGAATCAAATGCCTTAATGCATAACATTCACGAGACTATGATAGCATGGACTGGTCTCGTGCAATGAACCCTATCTAATTTCTTAAAATACGGAATTATCTGGATAGTATTGGCATAAACGTTGAGTAATGTGAGATAGGAATACTTCTATATATTAAGTGATTAGGTCACGTTTTGCATTGCTTGGCGTGAAGTCTTAATATTGGACTCGAATAGGATTACTAACAAGTCATTAAAAAATTTCAATCTAGAGAAAAACCATACATGTGTGAAATTGTCGTTTTGCGATGTGCATGCTCCCTGAAAAAAGGGAAAACATAAGACTATCAGTTCAGGCAGTTATTTGAAAGTGCAGACACAAGACTTAATGCAGTCAACATATTTTGTCTGTATTACTTTGTTTGAATGGTCTTTTCGAATAAATGTGGACACGTTAAGAGCCGATAAGCGACCAAGAAGCAAAAGAGCATCATCCGAGTTTATGGAGGCGATAGGAGCTCTTTTTATTTATGTTTTTTTTATCTCTAGCAATTTTCAACTTTGACACAAGTGGAAGTAGGCGAAATTAGAGTCCTTTGAATACGTGGTCATTGAACACTGTACCACATAGTAGTTCCGTGAGTCTTTATCAAGGATTTTAGATATTTCAACATTGAATTATCTGATAAAAGAAAGAAACATAAAACGGTATCATATTCGACATCCTTGATATTTTTTTCTTATCTTTCTATACGAAGAAATAAATTAAATCGCCTATAGAAGAATTAAAAAAAGAAATTGGTATTGTGTGTGTGTGTGTGTGTGTGTGTGATCTGGATTTTTAATGTAGCTTTAAAAGTGTTTCAGTCATAATGCTACGATGTCGGCAGTTTACATTGATGTCGAACACTGGGACATCATGCTGCAGAGATGAATCATCGCGTCCCACCCAGTCACATTATCCTGGCACCAGGCCGACCAGTCCTACCACTAACATCTTAATGCTGCGAACCAAGCAAGGCACATGCTAGTGCCATTTTTATAAGTCTTTGGTATGATTCGACCTGGGTTCGAACTCGCGATATCCCGCATCCAAGGCGGACTCTCTAACAAAGAAATTGGAATTGTCATTTTTCAAAAGCAGAAAGCGAAACTGACAAAGCACGAATAGTAATATTAGTAGTATACAGCCGTTTTGACATTATTATGCAATTTCGGCAAGCTCAGACAAAAGAGGAAATGCAAAAAAAAGGACAAAGAAACAATGACAACAGGAGGCATTATTTCAAAAGGAAAATGAAAAAGTACTAAGACACGACTGTCGCAGTACTCGCGAACATGAACATGTAAGTGTTCATGATCTTATTTTATATTCTTAATTTTTGTATTTTTATAAAACAAAATGATTTTTTGCATCCACTTTTTTTCTGAGACTTTAATAGGTAGGCCAGAATGTTGCGCCTAAAGCTTTTTTATGCATATTCAATTTCTTGTTTATGTATGTTTGTTTTGTTTTTGCTGTTGTTATTGTTATTATTTTGATGTTTTGTCTTGTATATGAAAAGGACAAATGTCACCATTTGACGTTTAATTTATGTTTATGGACTTTAAACTAACGATCTAAAGCTCCAAGAGATAAAATTACTGACTTATGATTTTAATACGTATATTCAGCATGGAAGGCTACAAGTTCCCCTCAGACATCTAAGGTGATGCTGGTATTCTATTGAAAACAGGCAAATTATTTTGGGTGGGTGGGTGGGTGGATGTGGGAGGCAATGTGTGTTTAAGTTGTGAATATGTTTAGTGTGAAATGCAAAATCCATACTGATATAAGCACACATTTAAATGCATTCTTTTGGCATGTTAACTCACACTGGCCAGAGTTGACGCTTATCCCTGCAACGTCCGGCTCCATGAAAACAAAATGAGGATTTTTTTTCACTAAATTTTAATTTTCTAGACATCAAATCATCGTAAATATATAGTATGTAAATGTGATGGAAAAAAATTAAAACGCTTTCAAAATTGTGTTAAATATCACTGGAGTGCATTATTGTGCTGATAGGCTCGATGGACATTTCTTGAGCTTCAAAAATCATTGGTTAGACTTTATCTATATCTTTAACATAAAATTTATTATGCAATCTGCCTTAGTCCGTTGAAAAACTGTCCATTGGTCGCTTTGGCATGACGTGACTTTCGCTAGACGAATCAGGCGTTCTCCATGTTGCTGCGACAGAGACATGTTTCTGGTCGTTGTTCGCGGAAAAATAATCTTAAGAAAAGTGTTCTTTTCATCAAACATTGCCCGATTTTCATTAGTATTTTCGAATTTTTTTTGTACAACAACGCTGGAAGCGAGGGCTGGGTGTGATACCATATTGCACTTCTGATGGTACGGACACGTAGGTTGCTAGATTTGGGTAGTCATGTGACTAGCAATGAAAATGGCAAGGTCAAATTGTATCAACTTTTTTGTGTGCGGACCTCTCGCTGCTCTCCACCTATATTTTAAATTGAAAGCCTTGAAAGGGCCCCTTGGTCCAAAAGATATAAACGATTTTATGTCTGTATATTACCCCCTAATAATCTAATGTAAAAGATTATTTTTAAATCCAAAAGAATTTAAAAAAAAAAAAATGTTTATTCATTTTTAAATAAGGGCTTTTCTTTACCACTATTTGTTTCAGAACATCTTGTACTCTCCGGATTGGTTTCCTTGCCTTGGTTCATTAACTATTAACCCTTGCCAGTTATTGATGCGAGTCCATTGTTTGCTATACGATTTATACCATAATGTCTTGTATTGCTGTAACCTTTGTGCGTGTGTTTTGAACTGGTTCAAAAGTGTCAAATTTTCCTAAGAGTTGTCTTTATTTATTCAGTAGTTTATCTAAAACATACAATGCAGTGTTTGGGAATGAAAAATGACAGTGTCTGGTGCCATTACCTCTGGCCCCTAGTTGGCGCGACCCCCTCCCCCTGTTTCCGCCCCAGTGGTCTACACCTTCTCGACGCTTCTGTAACCCTATCTACATATATTCTAGTACAGTTTTGATAATGAAGAACAAAATATCTTTTCCAAAGCTGTGTGCAGTGTGAATTCATATTTTGACATATTTATGGTCCTTCTCCTTTAGTATGCGGATGGTATTAATTGTGTGCCTGAACTGTACCTACATCATTAGCTTTGTAATAACAAATTAATTACTGTGATGAAAGTCATGACTGTAATCGATAGAAATATGAATTTATATATTGGTTAATAAGGCATAGTGTTCATTTTTCTTATCTAATTTGAGAAAAAATTAGAGTATTAGCATAATACAACATATTTATATTGTTGTAAGAGAAATATATATTCATATTCTGTCCATTTGTGTGTGCGTGGATGCGTGAGTGTACACCTGCGTGTGTGTGTTGTGTACATTTGCAGTTACAAGTAGATATTAGGTTTCAATGTCTGAAATTCTCATATGTCTCTTTCCATATTTTCTGTTTCATTTGATTTCAAAATAATGAACAAGAATTGCCAGTATCTTGTGAAAGAAATAAATGATCAAATGTTACATCATTATCAGGATTTTCGATATAGATTGGAAGTAAACATATTGATCTCCAAATTATATTTGAAGAAATGGCTAGCCAAATATTTGGTTAATTTCATGACGTATGATGATGTTTTACGTTTAGTTTGATTAATTTGTAGCCAAATATAGGTTCCTGACCTCTTAGTCCGATAAAAGGGTTGCAGGACAACTGTCCATCAAAGCAATGTCCATTTAAAGGGTCTCAGAACAATATAATCTTTCACCGTATTGCATGTGTTCAGTTAAAGCGCATCAACAGTTCAACACCGAGTTGATAAACAAGAGGGTAAAAAAACATAGCAGTCACCGCTTGAGACGATTTAGTATTCTTTGACAAAGAGTATATTATAGCAGTCCTTCGCCACTTTCATTAGTTGTATTGTTATTAGTATTTGTTTCCTAAGGGCAGTTAAATAAATGAGGAATTTGTTGCTATGTAATGTGTGACTTCTCATCCGGTCTTGATTAAAGAGCAAATGAGACTGATTTCATCATACGAGCTACCAAAAGATGGAAAGGGCAAAGATTATGCACGAGTGTCTGTCTGTATGAGCACGCACGCGTACATGTGTTCGTATAAAGAATAAGGCAAATTTTACAAAAGTCCTTAAAATGATTTAGCAATAGCTTCACCAATTCTCAAAGTTTTTTTGGACAGGTATCGACAACACAAGTAAGTGTAATTCCGTTTTGTCGAATATGTCTTTTAATTAGAAAGGAAACAAAACCTTTTAATACTAATCTTAACCTATTACATGAACTTTAATATTGACTTTAATCTAGTGCGTGGACGGATGAAAGGACGCATGGACGCCAAAGTGATCGCTAAAACGAATTTCCGACAAGGCAGGGTCGACAAAAACCTGATCCTTAAGATAACTTCGGCAATGCGGGGTCGACAAAAACTTTATTTAAGGTATGAACGCGTGATGCATGACAGATGCCAGACTATCGCACGAGTATTTCTCAATGTAAACCAGATGAGATTAAGCCCGAAGATACAAAATTAGAAACACATAAATATAGATAAAAATAAAGAAGAAAATTACCAGTTTCATCAAGTCTATAGGCGTCTCTGATCTCATGTATAAAGGTAACAATGGAGTTTCATAATGCTGCGATTGCATGGAACGTTGCCAAACTTTCTTCTCTGTTGGGAGACCTCCTCTGGATCCATCGAGTCGCATATTTAACACTGTTCTCTCTGAATTTTCACTAGTGTTAGGAATCACGCCTGTTCCTGTTTTATCATTATCGTGGACATTCCCTGTATAGTAACTTCTTCCACCAAGAATTTTATATGCATTCGGATATTTGTTGTGATTTGAGAACTGTCCGGAGGAATGTAATACTGAATTTGTTTCTGAGATCGTCGAAGGAATGAGGACATTTGGTAATGATTTTAGTCTACTGCAGGAAGAATCAAACTTTCCTTGTGTTTTAACATTCGAGTTCATAATGAAGTACATTTGAGTTTCAAATAATTGTATGTCCATGATTTGAGGGATGTACAATGATCTTGGAAGCGTCTGAATGATGACGATCAAGTAAAGACAGCATATTATCAGAATCAGTAAGAGGCATTGCCCATTCACTTGTCTGCAAATAATAATAATAATAATAATAATAATAATAATAAAAGTAGAAGAAGAAGAAGAAGAAGAAAAGAGGAAGAAAATGGTGATGATGACGTGAAAAACTGCCTAAAAATCCTAAAAACTGACTATAAATCATTTCATAGGCACACCCCCCCACCCCCCACCCCCACCCCCACCAACTTGTTTTCATAAGAGGAGCAAGTTTACCGACATTGTGATTATCAGGCTCGAATTGTTATTACCTACGGTCATGCAGACTTATGAGAACCAGATTATTGTTGTTTTTATCCTTGGTAATCTTGGAACACTATTTCAATAAGGCTTGAACAGAAATATACCCTCAGTAGCTGCGAACCAGACTGTCGAGTTCATGGCGATGAATCTAAGCTAAACCAGTATTTTAGTCCCATCCCCTTTACACACACACGTCGTTCGTACATCGGTGTGTGTACATGTCGGAAAACTCCAGTTTCGTCCTTCACTATAAAATAGTTTCATGAAATCGGTTTTCTTATCACTAGAGATAATCTATTGTATCGACCAAGCAAGTAATCGATCATTAGTGAGGTATATATCCTGCTGTTACGATCATTGCTTTAGAAGTTATTCGTTCGTCGAGCATGACTGTGATCGCCTCCCTCTATTCTTCACAATTTTCATTCGACAGTTTTAGACTGAATTTCAAAAATATGCGACACTTGTTTTATCTTCTACCCAAAGCCCCACTGTACAAAAGGGACAGGGCAAAGGTCATATACACCTAGAGTATGATTAATGCAACAGCTTTGGATAGCTTTTAACAACATTCGACTATCCTGACACCAAAGAGGAATCCAAATGTGCAACCAATATTGCTCCCTGAATACATCATTACTCCCATAGCCCCTATGTCATATTCTGTAAACTATGGAGGTCCCCACCACCTTACTAGTTATACTTACTGTATGTGAAAGGACAAATACAGATATACAACCGATACTAAGTCCTGGATCTATCATTGCCCTATAGCTACTTGGTGATAGTTTTGTTTTGTGTGGTATGTTAATGTTTGTGCTAAACGACCAATTCGGCATACATTCACGCTCAACAAAAATTCAATAGCTTTCGAAACCCCTGGGATGAAATGGCATGAACTAACTATAGTAGCAATATGCGCCTTTATTTTAAACGACTTATAAATTCAGGAGAATGAATTGTTACAATTCGAACCTGACGTTGAGACCAAGTCCCTATTTCTCTTGCTATCAAACCTGACTTAGACCCCATGTCCCTATTTCTCTTATTATCAAACCTGACGTAGAGCCCAAGTCCGTATTTATCTTACTATCAAACCTGACGTAGAACCCAAGTCCCTATTTCTCTAACTATCAAACCTGACGTAGAACCCAAGTCCCTATTTCTCTTACTATCAAGCCTGACGTAGACCCCAAGTCCCTATTTACATGACGTAGGGTCCAAGTCCGCATTTATCTCATGATCAAAATTGACGTAGAACCCATGTTCTTATTTCTCTTATTATCAAAGTTGATGTCAAGCTCAAGTCCCCATTTGTCTTACTATTAACCCTGACGTGGAGCCCATGTCCCTATTTGTCTTACAATCAAACCTGACGTGGAGCCCAAGTCCCTATTTGTCTTACAATCAAACCTGACGTGGAGCCCAAGTCCCTATTTATCTTACAATCAAACCTGACGTTGAGCCCAAGTCCCTATTTGTTTTACAATCAAACCTGACGTGGACCCCAAGCCCTATTTTTCTTACTATCAAATCTGACTTGACCCCATGTCGCTATTTCTCTTATTATCAAACCTGACGTAGAGCCCATTTCCCAAGTCCCTATTTACATGACGGAGAGCCCAAGTCCGCATTTCTCTCATGATCAAAAATGACGTAGAACCCAAGTCCCTATTTCTCTTATTGTTAAAGTTGACGTTAAGCTCAAGCCGCCATTTGTCTTACTATCAACCCTGACGTTGAGCCCATGTCCCTATTTCTCTTCTTATCAAACTTGACAGACCCCAAGTCCCTGTTTGTCTTACAATCAAACCTGACGTGGAACCCATGTCCCTATTTGTTTTACAATCAAACCTGACTTGGAGCGCAAGTCCCTGTTTGTCTTACAATCAAACCTGACGTGGAGCCCATGTCCCTATTTGTCTTACAATCAAACCTGACGTGGAGCCCAAGTCCCTATTTGTCTTACAATCAAACCTGACGTGGAGCCCAAGTCCTTATTTGTCTTACAATCAAACCTGACGTGGACCCCAAGTCCCTTTATCAGTGTATCCTCTAAGGATGCAAGATTGGGAGTCTAAATTCCCCTTGGTGTCAAAACTGGGGGTCGGACGGAGTAAAAAATGAACTTTGGCATCAAAACTGTGGGTCAAATACACAGTTTCGGAGTCCATGAAGCATAAATGCGGGTAAAGAAAAACACTGCTTTGATCTTACTACCAAACAAAAGATCGATAAAAGTTCCTTCCAATGATATAGGAACCTTATAATTTGTATCGATGAACTAAGCTATTTTTCTTGAAGTTAAAATATATGGATAAGATGGATTATCTGCAAGTACGGTGTAAGGTAAATACATGCATACATTTTGCAGCAACATTCTTAGTCTTCTTGGGAAGACATACATACATACATACATACATACATACATACATACATACACGTTAATCAATACAAGCATACACAGCTACGTGCAGAGAGAGAGAGAGAGAGAGAGAGAGAGAGAGAGAGAGAGAGAGAGAACGATCTAACGTTACTGAATACCCTAAGAATTGCTAAAATAAAACGATAATAAAACTTTGCTATATTTAGCTGATTAAATACATACAAAAGATTGTCCATTCATTAATCAATTCATCTGTTCGCCTATGCAATAATATATCCATCCATCCATGCGTACGTAGGTATGTACATGCACACACAGGGAGAGGGTTAATAGTATCACATCTCCTTAATGTAGGGAAGGGAAAAGATTGGTACCTGTCCTTGCCTTGCTGACTCAGCTTCACCAGCCATCTTAAATTCAGCTTGCTCCACATATTTATTCACAACGTGGAGAACTAACCTCCAATTTGGAACACTTAACAACACTGGAACAACACTTTGAGCACTTAATATCATGCGAACAGCATTATTCCCAGGAAGCTGCGGTTCATGCCAATACAGCAACTAAGTTCCGTAATATTTTGTGGGAGAGGTGGGTTGAAAAGCTTTGCTTTGTAACATGAGAAATGTGAAGCAGACCATAAAAGTGGGACCGCTTGCCCACGATTTATAGCGAAATCTCTGTGCACTTGCGCATGTTCAGTTAATTGTGAGGGAATCCTCAGAATATAAAATGTGCTGGTCCAGCTCTTGACCGACACGTGGACATGCAATTGCACGTGGAGAAAATGGAAGCACACTTGACATGCATACACCAGATCATGGCCGGTTTGTGTTAATACTCGTAAATATGGAGTCCTAACAAGAGAACAGGTATAACTTTTTGAACTGTTCTTTTGAGTTAGCAACAGTAGGATATTGCCCGTTAATGTTCTAATTAATTAGTTCCTTTATGAGAGAGAGAGAGAGAGAGAGAGAGACAGAGACAGAGACAGAGAGACAGAGACAGAGAGAGAAGTACAGTAACATAATTCATTTTATATATCTGTATAAATATATCACTTTTTGTTTGAAAGTAATCTTTAAAAAAAAATCTCTTGTTATCTTTCAAAGAATAGCATTTTTTGTTTCAGTTTTATAATTCAATGACTCGTTGATTCGATATGCCAAAAAGTTGACACGATGTGGGACCCCTTATCAACAATTATGTTAAAATCTACAAATCGATGAATGAAAAGGCTAAAGTTATTTCATTTTTTATATCAGTGATGTCATTTTTTTAAAATCGGTGGGTGTGGGGCGATACAAACAAACAGGAAGGTGTGCGAATACTATATACATGTAGTGATTAGGTAATACATTATCTAAGTGTACGTCAACTTGTCATTTTGGCCCATTTACTCCTCTTCAATTTAATATTATTTGTTATTCTAAAATTTAATACTAAAATAGTTTAAGAGCTACTGGTAATGCACAATTAAATACAGATGGATGAGGAATGGTACTCTGGTGCTGAAAAAAATGGCTAAGAAGTATGGTAATAATTGTGTCCCATTTCTTTCAGGTAAGTATCGGGAACCATGCAGCAGTGACTGTGTGGAAAAATTACTAGTAATAAAAATAATTCCATACCTTTTTGCCCACAGACTTTGATACAGTGTACAGCAATATGGAGTATGCAAGTATTGAATATACAATGCCATTAACACTTAGGAATAATGGATGTAGTGGCAAAGAAAAGTGGAGTTTGAATTAAACTTGGAGAAACTGAACATGAGCTGTTTTTATTCACATAGTGTTTGTAAAACAAAAATGGATTCTCCAGTTGGTCCTGAACAAACTTGACAGTAATGACCAACAAAATGTACGAAGGCCTGCATGGGCCATAAGCAGCATTGTACGATGAAGACAATAACACAATTCGCAATGTATTTTGGCAATAATAATAATAATAATAATAATAATAGTCACAAACATTATGATGTTTCATACAGTGAAGAGTTACAATATTCATAACATCTGCCCATGTGTCTTTATGTACATGCTGAACTGGTGATGAAGTTTACTAAATGTTATTAACGCTGGAATTTTGCGTTTAAATCTCCAACCACTTTCTCGTTATCCTAATAATGGGTTGAAGGCAAAATGTACGATATGTAAGACTTTGGTCTAGTATTTTCCCTTTATGTAGGCCACCAGACACATTTACTGCCTCCTTGTATCCTTGTTTTTATTGCCCCCACCCCACCACCCTTCCAATGCTTTACAAATGACTACAATGTACAACGATAAAAATTAAATTATCCAATGTTCAAATGTCAACATAAAACAATACAACTAGTTATCACAAATACAGAAAATGTAGCTAAATCACCACTAACATATGCATAACTAACTATATAAATAAATATCAACTCCTTCCCTATATGTGGCCTCTTCGACACACCGTAGAATCCATTGTAGAAAAAATCATGGATATATACATGAATACATGTCGTATTCATCGTCATCAAACATTTTTCGCAGTTTAACATTCACGATCAGTGACGATCATGACATCTACCAGGACTTTACTATGAACCATGTTGTAAAGTATGCAACTGCTCACATATCTTGATTGACCAATTAGTAAATTTGCTAATATTTGTATCTTTCTTAATTTGAAATTTCTTAATTCACACTATTGTTTTGCGAGAAGTGCCTTCTCACACACTAGCGGAAATTCATACCACAACTAGAATATTTTTCTTATTTGCAATTAAATTCATTATACATCTTATTTATGTATACATATATTGTGTATTTAGAATAAGTAGGTATTGGCAAGCACTTTTCATTATCTGTAGGACCGAAACACTGATGATACCCTGAGATATAAAGTTTGACGGATTAATACTTTAGAGAAGTGCATTCGATGAAAGCTGAGATGAAGGGCAATAAAATTTAAATAAGCGTACAAGTCATTTTTCAGTATGTCAGGAACAGCTATCGTTGTTACGTGTTGTGTGTATGGCACCATGATAGTCTCGAGCAACATGATACTGTTTATAAATACCGCGCAGAAATACGAATATGTTAATGAGGGCAGTAGGGTGTCCTGTCGACCGTGTGCACATAAGCTGAACCATGTGAGGAGATTTCTAATTCAAGATTTTCTTGCAATTTTATCATTTCTGTCCTGGAAATATGGCACGTGTTGCTATTAGTTGTGGAATGATACACTACAGGGAATCTTGAAGTGGAGTAGAGTGTGGACTGATGAATGAATGATTGGTAAGTACAGTAGTTTTCATTAGTAACTGCATCCTTCTATTTGGTTCACTGGGCACATCGGGGTGTTTGAAAAAGTTTTTTCATCTCCAATTGTATCAAATTTGCATTAGTTGAGAGAGTTTTTTTTTTTTTTTGTTTTTTTTTTTTGGTTTTTTTTTTTTTTGTGGGCAGTGACGTGTATAACCTGTGTATCTGTAGGAATGTTTTCTATTACTTTCTAACATCAACATTTTCTCACGCTTGAGTTTGTGATATGTTTAGAAGTCAACTTGGGCACAATTGTTTTCAGAGCCCTTTGCTCGATTACATTACGGTACTCGGCTTGCTTGCCCAACTGGTGCCCGCTAAGGTGGCCAAGATGCATCCACATGGGTTACATGCGCAAGGTAACATGTATGGTCAAGCCACACAAATAACATCCGTAGATACAAGACACCTATCTGAAAATACTGGGTCAGCTTACTTTCTTGTTTTTTTTATTGCTTATGTTTCTTACGTGCTTCTTTGTCCTTGTCCTCGTCTGCCTCTCGTTAAACTATAAATATTCTAAATTTAGTTCCAAATCTTGCTATAAAGAGATATTTTCCCACTTCATGGTTTTGTATTTCTTCAGCCCCTCCCAAAACCACGAAGTGCAACATATTTTGAACCAGAAAAGGTGTTCCACAATAAAGTATGATGTAGATGTGCTAGGGCCCAAACTATAAATATTCTAAATTTAGTTCCAAATCTTGCTAGAGATATTTTCCCACTTCATGGTTTTGTATTTCTTCAGCCCCTCCCAAAACCACGAAGTGCAACATATTTTGAACCAGAAAGTGTTAAATAAAGTAGATGATGTGCTAGGGCCCAACAGCGAGGATTCAAATAGTTTATTCATGCGACCAACACTGATGACCTTAGCAGTTTTGGTTTACATGATGAACTTCAATAATTCATTGATGAGCTCTACTAATAGGTAGACTTCGCGCTCGCGCGCGTGTTTATATGTGTCAAAATGTTTTCTATGGTGTCTTATCAAAGTTGGAGAGACCTTAAATTGCTTTATGAGAGAAGTTAGTTTTGTTTTATATCTTTTCTTGTTGTTTGATTTTATAACTCTGTTAGGCACAGCACAAGACAACAAGGATTTCTTCCCTTGTAAAATAGTTGCTAGCGCGTAAACACCATGACAGACAACCGGGCTAAGATAACTATACTGTGATAAGTCAAGTAAGGGCTTTCAAATCAACTAGATTTCTCTGAGTTTTCGTTTACCATGTTTGATTCAACTGGGGCTGGTTTTGGTGTTTGACAAAGTTTGAAGAACGCTGGTCTAATATAACACATATCTGGTTGTTACCGGTTTAGCGGTTGCGCTTGAGACAAGTTTGGATTGTGTAGCCAGTGATGTGTATAGTCTGTGTATCTGGAACAGTGATTTCTGCTATAGTTCGTTCCACACAGCATGGCGAAATTTATCCTATCTGTAGCTCAGTAAATTTTTCAGGTGAGTGTCATAAAATGTTGCCAAAAGCATCTAAATCGTTTCACACGAAATATTTAAAATGAATTACGTACTTTTTGCTGCTTTTAATGAGGCTGACCTGAACAGGTATTGAGTTACAGATAGGATAAAATTCGCCATGCTCCGTAGAACGAACTCTTTTTTTTTTCCTAGCATAATACCAAATACCTCGACCT
>JAECUM010010612.1:30000-84648 GCA_016617855.1 Megalonaias nervosa
CCTAAAAGCATATAAAGCCTCTGTATAATCATACAATATTTATGGATCATCATGTGTACATCACGTGATGACCCGAGTATCCATCCTAGGCATGCTTAGTTGTGTTAAATAAAAGTACTGTTATCTGTCGGTTCTGTTTATGTATATTGTGCCTAACTTTTATTCGGACCGCTCCGGTGGCCTAAATGGATGCAGACGTCATGGGTTCGAACCCTGGCTGAATCATACGGATGCAGGACGTCATGGGTTCGAACCCTGGCTGAATCATACCAAAGGCTTACAAAAATGGTACAGGCATTTGCCTCGCATTGGCGCTCAGCATTAAATTCGGACCGCTCCGGTGGCCTAAATGGTGAGAGCATCCGTCTCGGATGCAGGACGTCATGGGTTCGAACCCTGGCTGAATCATACCAAAGGCTTACAAAAATGGTACAGGCATTTGCCTCGCTTGGCGCTCAGCATTAAAATGTTAGTGTTAGGACTGGTCGAACTTGGGCTAGGATAATGTGACTGGGTGAGACATCATGCTACATGTCTGCGGCATGATGTCCCAGTGCTAAACATTACTATAAATTGCCACACATCAGACATCGTAGCGATATGACTGAACAATTGTTAAAGCTACGTTAAAAATCGAAATCACACACATACACTTTTCTACAAGCTATGCCAAAGAGATGGATCTCCATTATGCATTATTATTACCATTCATCTATTCCGTCCTTGTATTACCACTTTGTATTCCTATATAGATTCAACCCAGCTGTAAACATAGCGCGTGAGTGCGGTTTAATATGTTTGATTTGTCAAAAAGTTAACATATGACTTTATTTGACTCTGATTAGTCCAAATAACCCCGTGAAATTCATGCGCGGTATTCTCTTTACTAACTGGCCGCCACTGTGGGAATTTTCATTACCCAGCCTTCTGGAACTTCTTTTATTATTACTATCAACATTTTGGCGGCCACTTTGCGAGTCGATTGCCCTAGGGGCATTGGGAAAAATGTCCTGTTTGTTGGCATATGGCCAATGTACCCCGGGGAGGGGGGTGTCTCGCTACAAAAAAAAAAAAATAAGGTATCGCTGAATGGACAGAGCGACGGACGGGAGACAGGTAAAATGGCGTACAAAATGTTGAAGTTATGACCTTTTGATTTAGTGTACTATATTTAGAGGCAGTCGCCTGTGTGACAGACATTAGTACTGAATGTCTGACAAGCTACCGCTGCGCCTGTAAATCGGATGATGGTTTACACCTTTGCGAACGACAATAAGTATCGGCATGAGTTTTTGACTGACATAAGGCGTTTCATTAATTGTCTTTAGTCCATGCAAAACAGCAGTAGTTCACTTTGGTTTATGACCTATTATCCACTCTGTACACTGGATTCAATCCGTGTTTGTCGTCCAGCAGTATTCAATACAATATTGCTGTTTCAAAGAGGGAATGTCAAGTGTTTAGGAACCGATCTTTCAACTTTCTAGTGGCTGATTGGAATTCTGTTAAAGAAACATAATATCCGATCCCAAAAAAAACTGGAAAAATAATCTTGATCTCCTGATTTGTAGAAAAAAGAACCAGTGAGAGCCATGGTATAAGTTAAATGTGTAACTATCTTGAGGTAATATTGTACAAGATATCATGGTTAGAAACAATCCCAGACACTCTTCCCCCTCCCCCAAATGGTTGGTTCCTTATGTCTGTCTTTCATTTTGTTTCCTGCATAGAGCAACATTTTCGCAAAATAGCGTCTTCAAAATGAATTCCTCCAAGCCATCAACTTTTTATAAATTGATGCAGTTCTTATAATACATTATGGACTCGTATACACGTATTAAATCCGTTCATTAGCAACTACAGTCTATACGTTGGATCATATTATATGAACAAACGCAGATTTATATTTATCTTCATGGATTAGTGGTTCAAAATTTAAACTGTACTTAACTATTCATAATATCCACTCGCTGGCTTAAACAGGAATGCGTCATGTACTACAAACTCTCATTATGCTATGTTCGTGCATATGTATCAGTAGTTCAATAGATTAGTATAGGACCATTTAAAAAATTTGAATTTTCATAAAGGGTAAAGATTTTATCAGTCATTATTGAAATTTAACTTGGACGGACCACAATGTAGCCATATAGAAAATAGTATTACATTTAACTTAGGGTGGTATGGCCCCTTGTGGGAAATCGAAGGACCAAGGTTGGCCGGTAGGCATTTAACATACATAAGGTACAGTGGAACCTTCGTAATATTAATATCGTGTGACACAATAGCACATGTATTGAACTTTAACACTGCGGGACACTGAAGAACCCTATGCAAACTTGACTTGATGGACCACAATGGGACCCTCTGTAACATTAATATCGTGGGACACTATAGCAAACATACTGAAATTTAACACTGTGGGACACTATGGAACCTTATGGAACTTGTCTTTATGGACCATTATGGGACCCTCTGGAATATTAATATCGTACGACACTATAGCACGGATAGTGTATTTTAACACATTGCAACACTATAGAACCCTACGGAAATTTAACATGATGGACCACTATGGACAGTGTTATGGTCCCATGTGGGAAATACATTACGGAAAATTTGATATGGTATAACCTCAATCTACATGCGAATGAACATTGCGAAAAATTTGCAATGGTGTGACTACCTATTGGAATTAACATTAGTTGTTTATAACATGATATGGCAATTAACATTATTGGTAATTTGGGTCGGTATGGCATTTATAGTCTACAATGGAAACTGAGCATTAGAGGTGTATAGGGTTCTAGGGGAATTTAAAATTACTGGTTCATGTTTTGTTTTTAATTTAGCACAAACTTTCTATATTTTCCTAGTGGAAGTTGTCATTAGTGGTTAATGGGCTCCTAAGAAAATTTAAGATTAGCCTTGTATGGTCTCTCTGTGGAAATTTAACATTAGCCGTGTATGACCCCTTACGGAACTTGCCTTTACCTGTTTAAGGGGTACTAAACACTTTCATGGTGGTTATTTAAGGTCGTTGTTGACTGTGAGCTTCATAATGCCGTATCGATAAATGCTTAAAGTGCAGGTCGTTGCCAACTGTGTGCTACATAACGTTTCGTCTATAAATACTTATTGTGTAAGAAGAAGGTTCCTTCTCGATTGTGCTGCAAAAATGTGTGACCCTCTATATGATACAGATTACGTTACGTATTTACATTCGATTCTGTTCTCATTTTCCGCATGGCAAATGGGGAATACATTATGCAAGATTGCTATATATATATATATATATATATATATATATATATATATATATATATATATATATATATTGCCAAAACAAACTCGCAAGTTGTAAGTTTGGCGCAATTCATCGTGTACGTTTATACTAAGCAGGACGTTAATTTCATTTCTAATCAGCAAAGAAAACTATCTTAGCTAACAAAATTAAAATACTGTTTAATTAAAAATTAATCGAATGGAGAAGGGCACGTGATAGGTCACGAAGAGATAGACACACCCTCTCTGTACATTACACACACACACACACACACACACACACACACACACACACACAAAGAGAACGTATTTTTTTTAAAGTATTAGTATTTAATACATAAACAGACTCGTCGACCAACGTAACGCACACAGCGTAGAAGTTGGCGATATTAGTTAATGTTCTATTTCCAAAATTCTGGATGGCCACTAAAGCATCGTTCGTTGGTTTTGCACTAAGAAAAGTTATTTTTATTGTTGCCATCTCTCAAGCCTGGTTCGACCAAAAGGAGATCTCATTTCCCATCGATTCACCTTACATGTTACATCGGCCATATTTTCTTTTCTTGCTCGTATTGCTACTTTTCCTGCTGCAGTTGTTCTTGTTGTCATTTTACTTGTTCATCAAATTCATTAGCATCCTATACGTAGGTCTGAAGTTCATTAAAACCCGTTTCATCAATCCTCTTTTCTTTGGCAGCAAGTCTTTAAACGGACTCAGAATATTCCCAACCACAGATGTAACATCAGTAGCATTTTCTGGTCGACACTGAATAGAAACATTAATGAAAAACTACACTTTTTCTAGTCAGAAACAGGATCTAAATTATTATGGTACTTTGCCAACCGTAGCACGTCATTTTGGTTTGAAAGGGGCAAAGGATATGCGCTGGCCTTGGGCAATGAGAACACATGTCACTTATCACGTACATAATGTGTTATATTTACTAACGAGACAGATAGATAGATTGATTTGATTGATTGATTGATTGACTGATTGATTGTACACAGTGTTGAAAGGAAAATGAAACAATTTTTTCTGAAGTCAGGAACTTGCTAAACAAAGTCTTAAAATGGTATGGAAGAACAAACAAACAATTCAAATCTGATCCAAGAACTAGAAGTGACTTCTATCTTCAGATATAAAGAGGGCTGGTAACAGAATAAGATGGACAAATGAAGTGTGAATATAATTATCATTCACGAATTTACATTTATTGATTTAAAATATTTTTAAATGTTGAATATAATCTGTTATGTAGTCAATACAGGAATCGCTTTATGCATGATCTACAGTAGAATACTGTACCCATGTTGTGAAATTAAAGATAACAGCGATTGGCATTTCATTTATTAAGTATTCTTGAAAAATCACAAAACGATCTGTTCTGGTGATTGTGAAACACTGGGGTAATTATTTCAATTTAAACTGCCAAGAATTGCTTAAAGGGAGATTTTTTATCAACAGCTTTGCAAACGCATTAAAAGTAGCTTATTTGCTCATGTATTTACTACCTTGTAAGCGTGTTGCAAGAAATGAAATAAACGCAAAGTTATCATTATATCGAGATATGTTTAACTAACGCAATCAAGAAAGGCTCACAAGGAAAGTTATTTTATCATTTAATTGAACAAAATTAAAAAGGCATAAAGAAAATGTAAATAAAGAATTCTTGGATGATGATATTCACAAATTCTATGCAAATGACTACTATAATCTTTATATGTAAGTATTTATAAAATATAACACACCATAGGAACATTCTCTAATGTACCCCGAACACCGTTAGAACCTAAAAAATAAAGTCTGAATTTACCGCAGAGAAATTGGTCTCGTTTATCACTGAAGGTACATTCTACGTATGATTTAGAGCCAAAACGAGAGTGTCAAGTCAAAGATTGGTGCCGCTTACAAAATTCCATCACCTCCGATGATTGGAAATCTCCTCTTTGTATTGTAACAAACCTGCTCTTTGACAGAGACCATCGACGACAGACTTAAATAGGAAATACACCAATACAATGATAATTCAACTACATCTGATCTAAGGTTGACTTACCCTTCATAAATAATAGTGAGAAAGTATTTGTTTTTAAAATAAATTACAACATTGCCCTGTTTGTGGGACACACATTTCTGTATGTTGCTCGTTTTAGTACATACGGTGTTGCAATGAATGTTTTGACGTCACTATTGTGAAATAATGCTCAGGTGATACTGGAAGTCGGGAAGTATTTACAATTTTGTGGAAACTATCCTAGCACTGAAAGTGGTCTAATGAAAGACAGCAGTCACGTGGTGCAACAAGATGCTTATGTTCATACGCCGTTTTAAACGACTTATTTTCACCGACGTGGAACAAAGCATTTGTTTTGTATTTATTACATATCCCTTTTATTGACACATACTTTTCATTTTTTTAATGTATTATTTTAGAAAAATGAATCGGGTATTTTGCGTTTTATGAAAATATTACACAAGCCTGTGACAAAATCCTTATGTACGTGACATGAGTTAGTCCTTGATATATACTGTGTAGTTACGTAATCGGCCTGTCTGTATTGTAGATACCGTTATTTTCTTTTTAGCTTTGAATTCTTTAAAATGTTGTATGGCAAATAAGAATGGAATTAAGCTGCAGTCAGAGGCAAGCGGATATTCCCTACTTCACCAATGGAATATAGGTATTCAGCACTTTCTGGCAATAAGCAAACTCATTTGAAGTTCAAATGTTGTAGCCGAAGTAAATGTGCCTTAAGTATCTGTTTATATTGACATGACTCCTTGTGTCTTCCTTATTATGTTTGGATTTTTGAAACTTTCAGTACAATATTTCAGCGGCAAAGTACTCCACCTCCCTCTCTCTCTCATATGTTTTGTGTCACTTTGCACACCAGCTTAACCTGAGAACTCGTTTTCGAACATTCTTTCCAACAGTGTTGTTAACCGAAACTACCTCTGATATTTTGGCGGTAGATTCCACGACAAGCCTGTAAACTTCTCAACACTCCTTACAGCACTCATTCGTGGATACGTACGGTACTGACCTGTTATCTCCAGTGGCAAAAGCAACCGTTTTCACTCAATATGACTCTATTTCTTTAATTACAAATGTGGCTTGGCATTTATGAATTATTTAGAATGTACAGCAATAATCCAGTACGATATTTTACAAGGGGACTATTATTGAATATTTCAAGTTTTAAAAGTAGTTCCTGGCTGTGTGTGATATGGAAATTTTAGGTGTGCGATACGGAATCACAGACTGAACATCTGTATCGAACGCCAGATCAGCCATGCAAGATTAAAATGGGCATGTAATAATGTATAATCCTTCCTGCTCTGGAAGAAGGAAGATACTGCATGAATGTTAAGCATTCAGCAATACAGTCAACAGTTATTTGTTTAGGGTGAACATATTTATGTGTCATCTTTCAAGCCATTATCAACATTTTCGACCTTTTTCATATTCAGGTTGAAATGTTGGACTTTTTAGGAATACCGGCTTTGAATAGGAAAGCAGACGGTTGTATGTTGGTCAGCATATGCCGATGACGCAATTAAGTGTCCTTGTCGATATGCAAGGTCTTCTACGTTGCTTATTTATACCTTTTAGGATTTTATCTGAAAGACTATTGAGCCAAACCAGACTAACTTTGACATTTTAAATGTATCGTAAGACCTATTTAGTTTCTGGTAAGTGTGAACGAATTCTAAAACATTTAAACAATTTCTTGGACTTGAGTAGTATGGTAATAGGAATTTAAGACTTCGGCTCCTAATCCAGGTCAAAGCCTTCTGTACCCCTCCGCACGACTTTGTACTAACGAGTGTGCGCGAGCTCTTCAAGTAAAGTTACTACGAGTTGCCCATAAATTATAGTAGTAGGTCGATAGAAACATATATTATCGACAAGATAGATCTAAAGCACATAATTGATAATCTACATCTATTACAATGGATGTGTCCAATGCAGTGTAAGACAAAATAGCAAAACTGGATGAAAACAATATTAAAAACCGATAACCGACGATGCCGTTCCATAAACACACAACACTTACAATGGCTTCAGCAGTAGCCGGACTTTGTTTTGAAAAAAATCATAAAACAATTTTATGGAACAAAAAATTGGTCAGAAGCTTCCTGTCGCAGTGCGGTACACCGACCAAACACAACATAACTGGTGCACAGTCAGGTCAGCGGGCTAGTAGATTATAATCGGTACACCAACCCATATGCGACTTGTCTTATCCAGTCGGTTCTTTGATTTCGTTATCATAATTGCGTATTTTGTATGCGGTGCTAAGAATTTTTTCTAACATGTATAACACGATCTTTTTACGAGTTAAAATATTATTTATCTAACTTTTGAATAGCGTATGTGTTGTATTTGTTTAGTTTTATGTACACTAGTTTCTGTATTCAAACAAAGAGTCATAAAAGCCAACAGAAAACAAATACACAAGCAGCAGCTTAGTCAACTTTTGGCTTCTAATATGTTCTAGACGATTTGATACAAACAAAACCCTGATGGCATGCACTTACCTGTCACAACATGTTTTGAGCAAGACAGTTCTTTATCGGGGCCCCGAATGGTCGAGTGGTCTAAAGCGCTGTCCGTTACGGATCACTGCCATCTCACCTCTGTCTGCGTGGGTTCTAGTCTAGGATTCGGCGAATGTGGATATGTGAGAAAGCTTGCCATTAGCTTCTCGTGGGTCGGTGGTTCTTTCCGGGGATTTCCCGGTTTCTTCCTCCAACATTAATACTGGCCGCCATGTATAGCCTATCGTGTGCTGAAAAATAGCGTTAAGCCCCACAACAACAACAACAACAACAACAACAGTTCTTTATCCAGAATTGTCAATGATTAATTTTAGAATTATCCTGATGTTTACGCATATATTTCACTTTTTAAACAGTACTCTTTCAATATCACCATCACACGACATACGGAACTTTCAATTGATGATAACACTTTCTGAATTTCGTAACTGATCCCTCTAAGAGCATTATGTCTATCAAGCTGTCTACATTGTTACAAGGTCTTTTGTAATTAGAGAACTTTTCTCGTACACTGAAAACTTTCAAACGTGATTTCACAGACAATTTATTTGAAAATTATGTTTGATTATTGGTGATGATGTCAAGTTTGATAAATCTTTCATTCCAGCCAAATTGCGGTTTATTGTTTTCCATCAAATACAATTAACATATCAAAATTCGTATCATTTTCTTTTTCTTTCACTCTGCTCTATTGGGACCTTTCTGGTTGACTACATTGATTCATTAGTACACATCGTGAATTATTCAGCCTATTGATTATTTATTTTACCATTATTTCACGGTGCTTCTTATCCTGCAATAATTTGTACTTGCTAGGCCATTTCAAAGCATTTACGCAACAACTTTTTTACATTATTGTTTTGAAATTAAACTTATTTCATAGTGTTCTCTCTGACCATCTTTATCTATTAAGCTTGTGTTCAGTTTAGTAAGTAAACATATATTTTTAAGCGAAACTAAGATAAATTTGACTTAGAACTCATGCTAATATACCAAATGAGTTATTGCAAGCACTGTAACTGCAAGTCTATGCAAAGACTTGGTTGCCGGTCAGTGTCTGTCTGCTGCTGGGTTAATTTTATCATCTTAAAATGTTGCACGTGTAGCAAAACTACTGTATCTGTGTATCTCAGTATAAATCTGCATCTGGATTAATTTGATTGTGTATCATTACGATGCTGCGTATCATCTTGTAGATGATCATCCCTGTGTTATAATTTTATATATATATATATATATATATATATATATATATATATATATATATATATATATTCCTGATGTGTTTTATTCGCATTTATGATATGCGCTCTGAACAGTCTGGAATAAGTCTCTGCTATCCCACAGCTAGATCAATTATTTATTTCCTGACCTCACACACATCCACGTGTATCCCAGATGAAATACAGACTGGTCAATCTAGTACTTTTACGGTGTGATTTCACACTACCACAATTATAGCATTATATGAGTCTTGTCGCGAGGTATTATGGGATTGTACAGTGAGCAGGAGAGTAATGTGAGGGCAGTACTTGACCTTACGCGAGACGAAACTAAATATCACTCCCCCTAACAAATCACGTGACATGACGATCTGTTAACCTCCGACAAACATGCAGTATTTGGCAAAGAAATATATTTCAGTTTAAGTTATTTGTTTTTAAAAGTGATTTGCATTATTCTAAAAAATGTAAAATTAAAAAGTTGCGTAAATTATACTGCAGTAGACAATATTCATATTTGTAGTTCAAGTTCCTATAATAATATCGTGTTTATTTCAGAAAATTAAAAAAAAAAAAAAAAAATTAAAGCTTTTTGAGAACTTATTTATGTAAAGGAAATTCGCTCCAAAAGTTGATAATGTATTGTGGATATAATCGTATCCATATTAACTTTTTATGGCTTATATTTATGCTGCCTTAGACATAAATGAATTAAAAAATAATGAAAAACATTAAATAATTACTTTTTAAAAGTATGCTATTGTACACAAAAATTTTAACGTTCAACTATGTTAGTAACATGGAATTTTGATCAATGATGTCTGCTGATGTAAACATGTAAATGCATGCTTAATGTATGGGAAGATAATTATCTGAAACAATTGTTTGTATTTCATTATTAATAATGACGTTTTGTATCCCCACCCCTACTTCGACCCAGTGAGAAAGTAAAGAGTCCCTCAAGTGTCTGAAAAATCGAGACGATAAACCATCATTTTGGGACAAGCGAACATTAAAGTGCAAGCTTTCAAACATTAAAATAATGCAATCTGGGGTTCAGTGCTTCCTATACAAAAAAAATAATCTACTTCATAACCCGAATGTTAGGGGTTTCTCCACCCATATTAAAGAAACGTTTATTTTTAAATATATTATTTCAATTTCAATTTCTTTCTTTTTTTTTTTTTCTTTTTCACGCTATCAACGGGACATGATTTTCTACATACTTTAATGCAATCAAACACGTTGTAATTGCCATCAACTGAGTCTATATTCAACTGATCGTACACACGACCAAAAGTCTTTATCCATCGATAAACTTTAGGTTACACTAAGTTAAAAAATATGCATTTCAACTTATCGTACTTACTTCACGGCAATTTCGATTACTTGTTCGACAAAAATGAGATGATATGATTGTAAACCCCACTACTCAATACTTCAGTCTCCTTAATAGTTTAAGCGGAAAAACAATCACAGTAGTAATAGGCAAAGCAGCAGCTGGGGCACTATTGCAATACAAATTAAATAATAATAATAATAACAACAATAATAATGAAAAATGCATGGTGTTATATGAATAATTGTTACTAATACATAAATTACCATGACCCTTCATTCTATGTCCAGAATGAACGATTGTGGGTCGCGCTGGATAATGGGGAGATAGGCAAATTATTTATAAAAATACGCATGCGGTATGAAGGTACAGGCAATACACGTAGTTTTCGCTGCCGTTTCTACTGTTGTTGCTATATTTATATTTTATATACCTTTTCCGTTTTTTGGAGAGTTACTTACTTTCCACATGAACGAGAGACAGACAGGCAGAGACAGACATACAGACTTACCGCATCTGTAAAAACTTATATCCTAACATCCTGAATGAATATTTAGGAACAAATAGTTTTTGTCTTCAATCATGTAGTCAAAGTTATTGTCCGTCTAGGAGGTACATTCGTTCAGCTCTGATTCGGTAGTTAATTGTACTTTGCGTATGTTTCATCGAGCTTATGTTCTATTGGTTAAGAAACTGTTTTACCACAGTTGTTTCATTATCATAAATAACACGGCATCCTTTTCTTGGCTCTCTCCTTGTGCGTTTGCATAAAAATACTTCCATTTTCCTTGAGTCAATTTTTCTGTAGCGTGTAATAAATGTCAAAATATGGTTTGAAAGTAATATCTTCCAAATCGTCATTTCATAGTTTATTTTACGTTAAATAGATTCACTTTAATTTGCCTAAAATATATTTCGCTACTTTCTCAATTAGAATTTCTGACAAATGACATTATGTTACATTCTCAATTGGAATCTCTGACAAATTACATTTCACTGTGTTCTCAGTTATAGTACAAGTCACATGGGCCATGTATGTGCATCTACTAATTTTAAATTAAATATAAATTGTACTTTTAAAATCTAACACTTATTTTCTTTAACCAAAGTCTATTCAATCCTGATTTTTGAATGATTTGAGCCTTAAATGTCATTATGAAACTTCCAGACGAAAATTATCGATCTCTGCTATCTTTTACAGTGGTGGTCATGCACTAAACTTGGGTCTAGAAAAGAGCACTTCGAGTGGAATCGTCACAATATAGGGTTGTACGAATTTGTTTATCAATATGCGTAGCGTTCATTGTGACATCACAGCGCGCGACATTCAATCCGAATTGTACTGGATCATACCTTTAGGTTCATTTCGTCCAAAAATGTCTACGTACTTTAACATTGATTTTGCTGTATACACTTTTCGGGGCGTGTAAATAATGACGTTCAAAGGAAATGTTAATGTATAAGAATCCAAATGAAATGAATACTTGCCACTTAAAGGTATGTAGAATCAAATTATATAAAATGACACACATTACTGAAATATTCGGTGTTCAATGCATACATGACCTGTGTGATTTTCACTATAGAACATTTGTCAAATTACTTTTCATTACGTTCTCTATTAGAATCTTACAAATCTCTCGATAAGTGTTGAATCATTTCACTGATTTTTCATTCGTTCATCACATACTTCCCAATAAATATATCTTGCCTACTCTGTATCAATAAGCCTTACAAGCATCTTTATGTCTAATCTGCATATAATTCCACATTCTTTTATTCTTTGATTATAACTTTTAATTTCTTTGTATTTATATGTTTACTTCTCTGAGTAGAATATGTATGTGATGCTTAAGTCCTATCTCATAGCGCAACACTTTTACATGTAGCTATTTATTTTACACTGCATGAGGTTTCAGTCTCAAGAAGTACTGAATAATAATAATAATAATAATAATAATAATGAGGTGAAACCTCTTATGACCGAAATCTCACCAAACGGAAATCCTCTTCAAACGAAATATTGTTCTGGTCCCGAATTCTTGTTTCTTTAATTCATTAAGAACTATTCAGTAATTTGAACCTCTCCACTCCATAAACCACCCAAATTGCTTTTTCAATTGAAACCGCAATAACCAAAACGTCCCCAAACCGTGGCCAGATCCCATTCAAGATGGCTGACAACGATCTGAAACAGACTAGAGCCATGAAATAAAGCGAAACAAGCACGGGCAGAGATTCTATCCGAATTAAACGATTTGCTAGTCGGTAGTTTTTATATCTGGTTGCAGCTTTCAAAGTTAATTGTTTCTAATATGATTCTTGGATATAATGCATGTATTATACAAATACAACATCATGTTCATTTAGCGATCATACATGTTTCATATTGTACACCTAAATGATCTTCAATCAACTTAAAACAAAAGCATTTGCCCCCAACCATTACGATTTTGGTCTGTAAATTCCAGGAAAATTAATATTTGCAAAATCTGATTCAGTGATTGCATCTCATATTATGTGTAATTCGAGAACTTCATTAAACAAAATAAAACCCCTCGAAACTAAAACGTCTCACACAGTCGATGGGATTTTAATCTTAGGACGTTTCACTGTAACATATAACTTTCTTTCAACAGTAAGGCATATCAGATCAAAGAAATCGTAAGCATGTACTCGCTATTTTTCCATCCTTCGTGTACAATATCAAAACAATGTTTTATGCACTATGTTTACTTCCTCAGCATGATCTGAAAGGTCATATCTATCGTAAAGGACATTATTTATCGCTCGCATGCCTTGCAACCGATACCATGGCGATCATTTAACACAGACTTAACAATAAGATACTAAACTATGGGCAACATCATTCAGCGATACGCAAACGAGTCTCATAGTTGATAGTCCGACACTAAATTATTCCTGACATCACATATTTTGCCACTTATCGATAGAAGACTGCTTGGTTTGTCTTTATAGCGAAGAAACTGTTACTTTGTCAGTTTGATGAGGTTCTAAATATTTGCTTTTAATAAATACGTTTTGACACAGAATAACCTTCTTTAAAACAAAATCAAGTAAATTTAGTTTTAATGTTTTCGATTCTGAACAGATTGAGGGTAGTCCATTTTTGCATGGCGATTTTCTTTAATGTACCAATCACTGAAAACGAGAACAAGGGCAGTTAAAAATAGACATTATTTACATCCGAATTAATTTCTTCTTTCTTCTATCATACGACGGAAAAGACAGACGGCGTTACGATTGTTACCGTAAGTAACATTTTCCGAATACCTTTGTTCAATCTCAACAGTATGGAAGCTGTATTTGATTGGTTACATGACCTTGCATCTGTACCGGTCAGATTTAATTGTTGATAATTACATTTCGAATTTAATGAGATTGCAATTGTCTCCTCAGCCAATATGGGTACGTGAGAAAGCTTGCCAGTAGCCTATTGTTGGTCGGCGGTTCTTTCCGGGGTTTTCCCGGGTTCTTCCTCCACCATTTATACTGGCCGCATTGTATAGCCTCTCTTGTGCAGAAACATGGCTTTAAATCCAACAACAACAACAACAACAATAATTGTCTCCTTTCCCAAGGATACGTAATAATTACCTGTCTTTGCAATAGGTCCTCCGTAAAATGAATAAAGAAGGAAATAAAACGTATTTGAATAGAAACAATGTCAACGAATATAATGAGAACAAGCAGGAAATATTTAATACAAATCTCCGTGATGTAACGGGGACCAGATTCTGCTATATCTTGTGCCTTTCTATATTTTTTTCTGACGCATTTGCACAACACCCCCCGTCCACTTCAGCAATGAATTGTAATCTATTATGACCTTGGACCAATTGGAAAGATAAATAACTCGTACAATCCTAAAATAACAAGTTGATTTTGGCAGTGCCTCAGGTAAGTTTCTTGATCATAGCTTTGAGCGACGTAATGACCATTCATTATATTTTGTATCATTCTATTTATTCTGTAGGTAATGACGTGCATTTTCCGCTCACCTCGTTGTTTTTTTTTTTTTTTGGTTTTTTTTGTTGGAGGGGTGGGTGAAAAGAAGATACCTTAATAAGATCTTTTCTGGAGAATGAGTATATTGTACAAAATGGCTACGACCGCTCCGGTGGCCTAAGTGGTTAGAACATTCGCCTTGGATGCGTGGCGGGTTTGAAGCCCGCTCGAGTCATACAAAAGATTTCTAAAACTGGTACCAACAGTTGCCTCGATTGGTGCTCAGCATTAGAGGTTAGTGTTAAGACTGGTCGGCCTTGTATCAGCATAATGTGACTGCGTGGGACTTGATGCCACATGTCCTTGGCACGATGCCCATAATGCTCAACATCACTATGAACTACCACACTATGACTCTAATTGTTAAAACTACGTTGAAAATCCACACACACACACACTCACACAAACGGCAACAACATTGATTCACCTCGAATCAAAACGGCAAACTGCTCCTCAGGTGGCTTTCTTACTTCAATCCAAATGTCGCTGCTACTAGAAGATGATAGCTGCATGGATTCTGCGTAACTACCGCAACTTGTATTGTTTCATTATGTACCGATCAATTCTAGAAGGAATAACGTCAAATGCAAAACTTTAAACCAACGATTCATGCACTGCAAATTTTAATTTGCAAACTTTGTTTTTTGTCCCCAAATTTAATTACAATATGGCTTAAATGACAACTCAAAATAACAAGTCTGATCAAACGATCTATATATAGGTACAGTAGTGGCGTTGTTTACCACTTCCTTTTGGGGAACACTTTGCCCAAAATGGTTGAAACGTCAACCCGTGAGTGATGTGATTTGAGGATTCAGATCAGTACCGACGCAAACGACGTATATCAGTGCCACATATGAAATAGCTCACTGCATATCGTGCGTAGTTATGAATGCCGTCATGTGACGGATCATATAACAGTGTATCTTTTCCAGTAATTTACCGGATGAAATCATTCTAATCAATAAAACTATTTTGTAGCAACTTGGTCTTATGTCCGTGAAAAGTAAAACGCTCGCCTTTTTCATCCATTTTAGCATGGAACTCAGTATTAATCTCCATTTTTATCCATGTAACTCGGATTTTATTTTAACCTTTTAACATGGAATTCAATATTGTTCTCTATTTTCCTATGAAGTCTGTATTGTTCTCAATTTTTATCCATGGAATTCAGTATTGTCTCTATTTTCAACCATGCAACGCGGTATGTTTAACTCTTTAACTTAGAACTGAGTATTTTACACTGTTACCTGTAGGCTTGTACAAAATTAACAAAAGAAAAAAGTGAAGTCAAGAAGCTTTGTAAATTTAACAAAATAATTTATTTCCCTAGAAAACAAGTAAAAATATGAAATAGGACTTAAGGTTTTTGAATATAATCCAAACATTAATCCTATAATTCAAAAATATAAGTCCTATAACTAAAAAGTTCTAATTGAATCCACGCTCGAATCTCAGTGAAGTTCTAATATGGAAGGCGATGACGTCCTCTATAACCAGTTTGTGTTGATGTGTCAACAGTTCCTTGTTGAGTCACCAAGAATATAATTCCGGCTTTTGAATTCCGAATAATTTAGTGAATGCCTTTGTCCAAGAATTTCGTCGTCGACAAAGAGTATTTTCGAGGGTGAATAAATTATTTTAAATACGAAAATCAACTCAAATGGCAACAACAAGACAAATACCTTGAGCCCGAAGGTATATATTTACGACTGATCAAATCCACTAGAAAATATCTGATTTAACCCGCGATTTTAGATCACATGATGGCCCACGTGGTCACTTGGCTTGAACAGCGCAATAAAAAAATGCCGATTCGCACGTACGCCGTGGAAAAACTTAACAAATCTTGCTATAAAATTCAGTAAAAAAGTCCTTTACAAAATAGAGCTATCATGCAAGCAGAACATGACCTTGATAAAGACCAATCACTTTCACTCTGTGTTTACTAATCTCTGAACCAAGGTCAGCTAAAGAAAATAAAATGTAGCAACAAACTGCGTGATAATCAGGTCAAAACAGAAAGCTGAATTTCCCCCCAAAAAATCAAATCCAGTGAATAAAGTTATCACTAAAATAACGTAATGAAACAAAAATAAAATAAAAGAGAATTTAAAACTAACACACAAACAATTTAAATACATATACGTAACACTTCCTCCATAAAGAAAAAGGAAGATTTATATAATAAAGCTTTCGTTTTACTAAATGTTAATTATACGTGAGGTAAAACAAAATTACATAAGGAAACTCTTATGAATTATACAAAGTCTACATGAAATAATTTTTCTATACACGGAAAAGTGCAACTGCTATTACATTATCTTTTCCTTTGATATGCCTGATGTCAAGATTATATTCTTGAAAAAACAAACTCCACCTTAATAATCTTTGATTTTTAATTTTCATCTTGTCGATGAAAGTAAGGGGTTTGTGATCACTAAACACAACAACCGAAGAAGGAGCTGAACTAATGTAAACTTCAAAATGCTGTAATGCCAATATCAAAGCTAAACATTCCTTCTCGACTGTTGAATAATTTCTTTGGTGCGTATATAATTTCTTAGAAAAATAGCACACTGGATGATCAACACCATTTCCTATCTTCTTGAATCAATACTGCTCCAACCCCAACATCACTTGCATCAACAGATAGTTTAAAAGGTTGACTGAAATTTGGAGCTGTAAGAACTGGCGCACTTTTAAGTATGGCTTTTAACCTATCAAATGCCTCCTGACATTTTTCAGTCCAAAGAACCTTGTTTTTCTTGCTCAATAAATTTGTCAGAGGTTCAGCAATATTAGAAAAATTGGAACAAAATTTCCGATAGTATCCAGCCGTACCTAAACATCGCATCAGCTGCTTTTTACTGACAGGCACAGGGAATTCAGAGATAGCCTTGACCTTAGTATCTATAGGTTTAACTTGTCCATGTCCCACAACATGTCCTAGAAAAGTTACACAAGCACGGCAGAACTCACTTTAGATAAATTGATTGTCAAACTTGCATCAGTGAGTCTGTCAAAGAATTTCCGAATCGTTGCTAGATGTTCTTTCCAGGTGTCGTTGTAGATGATGACATCATCAATGTAAGCATCACAATTATCTAGACCAGAGATAATCATATTCATCAAATGTTGAAAGGTGCTTGGGGAACCCTTCATCTCGAACGGCATTACTTTATATTAATAGAGTCCATCTGGAGTCACAAATGCTGAAATTTCCCTTGCCCTTTCCGTTAGTGGAATTTGCCAAAATCCTTTCAGAAGGTCAAATTTGGTGACGTACATGGCATTTCCAATTTTATCAACACAGTCATCGATTCTTGGTAATGGAAATGAATCTGTTTTTGTCACACTGTTCACCTTCCTATAATCAGTGCACATGCGGAAAGTTTTATCTGGTTTCGGAACAAGTATACATAGTGAACTCCAGTCACTTTTACCGGGCTCTATGAAATCATTCTCCAGCAAATACTGAATTTCCTTTTTCACGTATTCCTGTTTGAGAGGGTTCATCCTGTATGGGTGTTGTTTCACAGGTTTCGAATGTATAATTTTAACGTCATGAAAATTTTTGTTTGTCCTTGTAAGAACATCTGGAAATAAGTGCTCATTTTCAAATAATAGCTGTTTAAGTTCATTCTTTTCCTGTTGTTGCAAGTGCAAACGTTTCTGGTCTAGATGTTTCATAATTTCCGAATTCCGTAGATTTGTCACTCCAAAATCAATAAAGTCCGATTGAATTCCTTCACTTAAATCCTCAATGAGTGGGACAGGTACAACTAAATTAATAGCATGATTTACCTGGCTATCTCTTTCAATATACGGGTACTATATTAATTTATTTAGATCAGAGTACTATTATTCTAATTTAACTCATTCATTTTCTTCTATACTTTGTATGGGCCGTAAAATCTAATTTGAAGAAAATTTTGAAGAATGAGCAAGAGAGAATGAACTCTATTACAAGACTCAAAACTTCTCTCAATTAAAGTTCTGTGAAACCTTAATTTCACTTTTGACTTGAATTGCTGAATGCCAAATTCAAGCATAACTAGCTGGAAAATCCCAGACATAAAATTTGACTTTTGACCAGGTTGAACAGATTTGGGAAGGCCAAATTAAGTATAAAAAAAAAACTTTATCAAAGCTTTTACTATGGTTTTGGTTTTAATATTCCTCAAAGGAATTTCCTCTGGGAATCTTGTTGACACACACATAATGGTCAACAAATATTGGTTGCCTGACTTGGTCTTAGGTAAGGGACCAACACAATCTACCATTATCCTGCTAAATGGTTCGTTAGATGCAGGAATGGGTTGCAGATGAGCCTTTGGTATCTTCCGATTTGGTTTTTCTACCATTTGACATGTATGACAAGATCTACAGTATTTACAAACATCACTTTTGATTTTTGGCCAATAAAAGAGAGTCAAGATCTTGTGATCAGTCTTATTAATCCCTAAATGACTAGCCAGAGGAGTTTCATGGGCCAGACTAAGTAGTTCCTGTCTGTAAGATTTTGGAACTACAATCTGATAATTCACTGACCACTCGTCACCAGCTGGTACCTCGGGAGGTCTCTACTTTTTCATAAGAATTCCATATTTAATGAAATAACAGACAGGTACTTCAGTGGCTTCAGTTTCACTAATGGCCCTCTGAAACAAACAGGAGATCTCAGGATCTTTTTCCTGTTCGACGACAAGTGATTGTCCTTTGTCACCTTGATTAGATAGAAGTGAATGAGTAGTTAAAAGAGGATGACTGTGACCAATATCATTTGATTGATCCAAAAATGGAGTGAAAGTGACCTCATCAAAAGCCTGACCAATACATGTGTCAGCTAAAGGGATATTTTCCTTATCAAAATCATTCTCAAGAGCTTTCTTTGCCATAGCTCTAGTAACTGCACAAGCTGGGTATAAATCAGAGAATTCTTTTTCAATAGGATCAACTTTCTGATCCAAAGAAGGCTTGTCAGTTACAAGTGGATTAACCACAACCTTGTCTCCAGCTAGGTCGTTGCCTAATAGCAAATGAATGCCCTCAACGGGTAAAGTAGACACTATTTCGACTGTCACAGGTCCTGAAATTAAGTCTGATGACAAATTTACAGAATGGAAAGGAACATTAACAAAGCCGCACTCTACTCCCTGAATAAGAACACTCTCATTAGAACAAGACTTCTCAGAAAAAGGCAAAGTACATGATAATAAAGGACTCTGAGAAGCTCCTGTATCCCTTAAAATGTTCATAGGGATAGAATTGGCCAAACTACCCAAGAGTGATATAGAACCCTTCGACATGAATGGTTCATAATTCTCCATAATAAGATCAGAATGGGCTTTTTGAGACCCAACAAATGTATTGCTTTCAATACATGACCGTGACCTTGACCTCTTAGAAATAAGAAGATTTGGGATAGGTCTATCTCGATTATGATGCTTATATTTCAATTTGAAGCAATCAGAAATAACGTGTCCTTTCTTCTTGCAATAGGTACACTTAGGAAGAGACAAGGATTTTGAATCAAGTTTATCAGAAGCTTGATTTTTAGACGTTGTGCCAGATTGAGTTTTAGAAGAAGTCGTATTAGGCTGAAATACCTTTCTACCAGTAGACTGCTGAGTGAAAGACTTGCTTACAACAGGACCTTTATGAGTTAAGGAATACTCATCAGCAGCGCGAGTAGCATTTTCCAAGGTTTCAATCTTATGCTCGTCAAGATAAGTCTTAATGTCACTATGGACACAGTTCTTGAACTCTTCAAGTAATACAAGTTGTTTGAGACTTTCATAATCATGTTCAACTTTCTTGGCTAAGCACCATCTGACAAATAACTGCTTTTTTACTCTTGCAAATTCGACATGAGTTTGTCCAGCTTCCTTTTGATAGTTCCTAAATTGTTGCCGATAAGCTTCAGGCACTCACTCATGACCCTTTAAGATGCATTCCTTAACCAAATCATAGTCAGCACTTTGATGAACTGATAGTAAAAATGGTAAATATCGCTAGCTGTACCAACAAGTACACATTGTAGTTACTGAGTCCAATGTTCCCTTGGCCATTTCAAGTTTTCAGGGACTTTTTCAAAATAAAGAAAATATTTGTCTGCTTCTTTTTCTCTAAAAGGGGGTACTAACCTGATATTTCTTGTAATATCAAGACTTGAATATGAATGTGAAGTGGAAATGTGTTTTTCACGTGTCAGCTCAATTTCTTTTATTTTAATTTGAAATTCCTTTTAATCCTTCTCTTTTTGCATCTGTAAGTCCATTTGTTCTTTCTGTTTCTCCATTTGTCTTTCTTTCTCTTTCTTCTAATTGCATTTGTTTATTTTTCTCTCTCTGCTGTCTCTCTCTCTCTCTCCTCTTCTAATTGTAACTTCATTTGTTTATCATTCTCTCTTTCCTGTCTCTCTCTCTCTCTCTCTCTCTCTCTCTCTCTCTCTCTCTCTCTCTCTCTCTCTTTCTCTCTCTCTCTCTCTTCTTTCTCACATTGCAACTGCAATTGTTTCTCTTCTTTCTGTAAATGCATTTGTTCTTTTTCTTTCTCCAACTGTAACTGCATTTATTTTTTTCTGTAAATGCATTTGTACTTTTTCCTTTTCCAATTGCATCTGCATTTGTATTTGTTTTTCCTCTTTATCTTTCTGAAGTTCCCTCTTGTATTTTAATTTCAATTCCTTTACTTTTATATCAGAGTCTGATGCACACTTACTGATTGAACCCAAAACAATTTTATCAAACACATTCTTGTCTACCAAATCCTGGATCAAAATGTTTTTAATTTCTTGCTTCGTTAAGGACGATTTTGCCTCAGAAAGATTACATTTTCTGGCAAGTTCAAGCAACTCATCTTTTTTCAAACTATCCAACTGCTCGTGAGTGGGATTTAAAAGAAAGATCTCCACTTTTGATGACATTGTAAAAAATGCCTGTTGATTTCACTGAAGATTTCAAACAAAATGTGAAATAATAATTGGGATTAAAAAAATTCTGAAAACTAGGGGAATTTAAATTTGAAAAAAAAAAAAAAAAATTTCTGAAATATTTTAGCCAAAATTCATATATCCCGGCAAGCCCCCAATTTCTTTGTTTCGTGTCTAGGCTACAAAAGTAACAAAGAAAAGAGTGAGTGAGTAGGACTAGAAAGAAAAGTCTCCATTTTTGATGATATTGTGAAAAAAAAGCCCGACGATTCCCAAAAAATGTTCAAGCAAAATATGAAATAGTACTTGGGATTTAAAAAACGTCTGAAAACTAGGGGAATTAAATTTCAGAAAACAATTTTTTGAATTATTTTGCCAAAATTCATATATCCCGAAGACGAGTCCCCAGTTTTCCTTTGTTACGTGTAGGCACGTACAAAAGTAACAAAAGAAAAGGGTGAAGTCAACACGCTTTGTAAATTTAGCAAAATAATTTATTTCCTTATAAAACAAAGTGATAATATGAAATAGGACTTGACGGTTTTTGAATATAATCCAAAAATGAATCCCAGAATTCAAAAATATAAGTCCTATCACTAGACCGTTCTAATTGAATCCAGGTTCGAATCTCGATGAAGTTCCAGTATGTAAGGCGATGACGTCCTCTATAACCAATTTGTGCTGATGTGTCAACAGTTCCTTGTTGAGTCACCAAGAATATAATTCCGGCTTTTGAATTCCGAACAATTTAGTGAATGTCTATGTCCAAGAATTTCGTCGTCAAAAAAGAGTATTTTTCAGGGTGAATAAATTATTTTAAATACGAAAATCAACTCAAATGGCAACAACAAGACAAATACCTTGAGCCCGAAGGTATATATTTACGACTGAACAAATCCACTAGAAAATGTCTGTTTTAACACGTGATTTTAGATCACATGATGGCCCACGTGGTCACTTGACTTGAACAGCGCAGTACAAAAAGTGCCAAGTCGCACATACGCCATGGAAAAACGTAACAAATCTTACTGTAAGATTCAATAAAATAAAGTTGTTTACAAAATAGAGCTATCACGCGAGCAGAACATGACCTTGATAATGGCCAATCATTTTCACTCTGTGTTTACTAATCTCTGAACCAAGGTCAGTTAAAAAAATTAAATGTAGCAATAGACTGCGTGTTTATCGGGTTAAACAGAAAACTGAATTTTCCAAAAAGAAAATCAAATCCAGTGAATAAAGCTATCACTACAATAACGTAATGAAATAAAAATAAAATGAAAGAGAATTTGAAACTAACACACAAGTAATTAAATTACATATACGTAACAACACCCTTTTTAGAATCCAACTCTATATTTTCACAATTTTTAGCATGCAACTCGGCATTTTAGACCCTATTTAGGTACACTTAGCCCGATATTCGTCCCCCATAAACTTGCCAGTCAGAGAAGCATAACTGCGATTAATTCCGATTACTTTTCAGAGACTCGAAGCTATTCAACCATTTTTAATATAACGGCAAACTGCTCACAGCTCAGAACACTTTCAGAATGTATCTCTGCCATAACTATCCTTTTGTTCATTGTCTCTGGGGTTAATTTACAAAATCATTGACAGATTCCAACAAATGCTCCATCTGTATGCATTGAAATCCCATCAATAACGAGTGACAATAAACCAGACTAAATGGGGCTATAAAATAAGCGTTGAATTATGCTTCCCTATCCACCTTGTATTGAAGTCCATATCACATGTCGTATATATAAATAAATAAATAAATAAATAAATAAATAAATAAATAAATATAAGAACAAAATTTTATTTATTTCCAAATAAGTTAAGCAAAATGCAGTAACGCAGGATAACGTAATAGATGATGGCCAGCATAATTGGTAATTAGAGAACCCCGGTAGTCCCCAACAAGAACATCTTACCAACAGGAGGCTACCAGAGAGCTTTCTCACATAACCACGTTGGCAAAGCACGAGATTTGAACACAAACGGATTGAGGTGACATGGCAGTGATGCGTACAGGCTGGCGTTCTACAGAGCCACCCAGGACCCCAAGTGGAAAGTCATTCACATGTCCATGTGTATGTGATCCCTTTATCCATGACTTGTTCAACAGAACAAAACATGTAATGCAAATATTCGCACGGCCGGAACAATAGACTAAAAGGGGAATTCAAGGGCAATTGCTGTCGATCTCGGAGATGAAGACCCTTTTAGGGCACAAGCTGATCTTGTCATATGATCAAAGAAAGTTCCAAGAAGTATGTAAATACATCTTCACCAACATTACATATCATGATAAAGACAAAGACATTACAAATGCTTCCAATCGCACGCACAAACACGCATGTTGCTTCGAAAAGAGGACATAAAATGAACAAAAATATGGACGAGTTCATGAATGGGGGCATTTTGGGATTCACAGACTGTTTTGACAAATTAGATTTTAGCATCGTTTCTTTCTAAAAGTATTGACATTGAGGAGTCTTTCATTTCTCCGGATATCTAACATTTTTACATCATTAATTCAGTATTTTATAAAGAGATACATTAGCCGCGTGTGTAACTTATACACCTTCACTGTCCAAGAATCCATACCTGAAATAGAGTCAATTATATTTCGTTCGAAATTTGTAAAGAAATATCTATATTAGTGTATGCATTAAGATGTTTCTTTCTAATCCAAAATTTAGTTGAAGCCTTAATTCAAATACTTTACTTTGACATACATACATACCAACATACATACATAATTACATACATCCATACATACCTTATAAAAATAACGAAGATATCCATCAGTTTTTCCTATTGATAATCGGGAGTAGTTTTCTATTCTTATTATTGATTTTTTAATTATTATCAACAATAATGCAGGATAACATTTAAGAACAGGTTACGTATATATTTGTATTTCTCGTACTAGTTTCACAATTTCCTCTAAGGCACACACTCACCTAAGTTTCTCGCATGACATTTCCTCATGCCGGATAACCAACAATAGGGTGTCATTAGTACAACATATGGTTTGAGCAACATGGCGAATCTACTAATCCTTGAATGAACTGGTTTGCTATTGGTCGGTTTGATGTATAATTGGTTTCAATTTAGAAAATAGTACTAAACACCTGCAATGGTAAGGTGAAACTATAAAAGACACTTTTTTGTGATGTTATGCATTATGCTGATAATCATTCAGTGATACTCATTCTTACTGATGCGAACTGCATAAGACTTTTGCAAAGCCAGACCTAGAGCAGGACGATAAGAACATGAAACCAGCCGAAAAAGAGTCTCAAGATGGTGAAAGAAAAGTGGAAGCACTTTGGCCAGTATTTCAGATTTGATCAACAGAAATCCAGACACATGTGCGAACTTCTCTCTACGAGTGATAGCATTAATAAAGAGTTGTACGAGTACGCTTTAGAGAAAAATGTATTTAGATCAAAATCCTAACGCCAAATGGAAAAAGCAGTGTTATGAAGACCTATGTTGTTTCCTTTGTATTGAGACCCATTGTATATGTCGTGACCCTAAAGCCAACCTAGTAGAGGATTGGACAGGAGCTTGTATGTACTGCGGATGTAGAGGTTGTACTGGCTGATGCTGCGTTTCGGAATGGAGAAGATGTGTGAAGTCGGAAACTCTTGTGTCTGAACAGAGCTACAGCTTCTTTATGGAAAACTGATGGCCAATTCATCATTGTATTTTGCTGACTTAAGGAAGCCTCAATGACTGGTTCGATGACGATATTATTGTCCAAAGATGTGGTGGTGATGTTAGATACATTGCATTAGACATATTAATTGGTGTCAGTATAATAATATTGTTCAATTGATCTAATTCAATAATCGCGATAAAACTGATATGAAATGAACTTTGATCTCTATATATCATCTCAAAGTAATATCCTGTTTTACTGTATATAGCTTTTATTAAATTTTAGTCTCGGGGTACGTCCTTTATTGCATCACCATCTTATGTCATCAATAATCCATGAGATGAACATATTTGAACTGACCGAGAAGTCTTCCGCAATGCTTTCAATTCGTCATTATTTTATGCAGTGTTAGATATGAACATTATTTTCCTTTCAAAGTTTTGATAGCAATTAATGCCATACACATTTGGCAAAATGTGGGAGCAAAGAATAGGTTGATATGTCATTGGTAAAAATGGGCCCATTTTTAAGACTTATCTGCAAAACCCGTGTATATAAGTTCATTCATAATTGTTGAAAAATAAATGCATAAAAACATTTAATCGTTGGGTTTCTTTATCAAAAAGAAAAACTTGAGATATATCCGGAATACAGTTAATTACGATAATGCTCGTAAATTCGTCCATTCCTTTGTACGTACTTTGGAGGGGGGGAGGCACCAGACAGATGCCCCTCCCCCTTTAGCCGAAAAAAAAAGAAAAGTATTTCATGTGTTCTTGTTTCCCCCAGGTGCGGTGTACTGTACTATTTTATATAAAGAATTTTGATCAAAAATTTATTTTGAGACAATTTTTGACGGGGTATTTTCCCTAATGTATCTGAAGGTGTGTTCATCCGATCAAGTTTCAATTACTTTCTCGGAGTCCCTCGCCTTTTTTCGAAATTTTTTGACCTTTGCCAAGGGTCTCCTAAGTCCTGTGTATGCTATATGTATTATGCTATATTGTGTGTTTGCTATAAGTATTTTGTAAGGACGGCAGTTATGTCAAATCAGAGATATCCCAGGTTTTCCTACTACATTGCATGGACATATATATACATATATATCCACAGATATATACATTCACATACATATACACATATACCTTTCCATGTGTACCCATACACATATTCATATATACACACATAAACATACCATACATATATAAGTGGACATATATTGTATTTATTTAAATTAATAAAAATTTTAAATTAAAATAATTTTGAATTTGGAATTTTTTTTACTTATCTTTTGAGAGTGAGACGGTGCACTGGAAAGATAGAATAAAACCTATTGTTTTGAGTGTATTTGCATTTTTTCTGTGTCGTCTCCCTCTTTATATTAATGGTAATAAAATGATAATAATAGCTAAGGACAGTTTGGGTTTCTTCATGTAGGGAGCAACATTTCCTTTATTTATTTATGTCACCCTCTACATTCAGATGCATTTCAATTCCTTTGTAGCACGAAAGACTGAAAAAGAGCCAAATAACCTAAATTCAAAAGGTATAAAAAAAAAATTATATTGGTTATTGGTTAGTTGTTAACTTGGGTCATCCATTGTTAGTTACATTTTCCTATTTCCCTTATGTGTGTACTGTTTGTCCATGTACTACACATGGATTTTTCTGAGGCTCTTTCGCAGGCCTGTCCACTTCGCGTGGCGCCATGTGGCTTAGCCCCACGACGTCTACGTCCCATACTTCTTCCATGTGTAGTTCCCTGCCCCATAAATAGAAAAAAAGAGTAATTAGATGTCATTTATTAAATTATTGAGTGACTGTTAGCATATTGTTAGGGATTGTTATACACAATATACAGATGATTTTATACACCATGTGTCATTTTTTAATCATTATAACTTGCCCACATATATATGGATATTATGTAATCTATAAACTTCATATATATCTCTTTACTAAATTTCCCATCTAGATATAACAGCATATTTTTCCGGTATTTTTCAGTTTGGTTATTTGTGCAATTAAAATATTCCTTTGTGTTAATGATTTTTCACATTCTGTTATTACATGAGCTTTGGTATAAGAAGCTTTTTTACACATGGGGCATTTCGGCATTTGTCTTATCATGTGTCTTCGTATGGCTACCTCTCCAGTAAGCCATGTATTGTGTAGATATTTGAACATAATGCTCTGTATTTTTAATGAATCGATTTTTTCCCACTGTCCCCATATATTTTCCCAGCTCACTCCCCATATTTCCTGTTCTACCTTATTTCTTATATTTTTTGTACTTGTTTCTCTAATCCATTCATAAGTGCGTTTTGTATCTATTTGCCACAACTCCTTGTTATCCCTATATTGCAGCAACAAATTTTTTATATATCTGAACTTTCTAGGCACTTCTATTAATTTACTTAAAGCATTATTTTTATAAATATCTTGCCTATTTCTTACAGCGAAACCAAACCAGTAAATATACAACGATTCCCATGGCATACTGGGTATTGTTTTTATAGCCTTAAAACGGTTAAGAATATTTGTGTATTTAACTAGGATCGGATTTGGCAGAGTTAATCCCCCTCTCCTTTTAGACCTATACAAGGTATCTTTTTGATTATAATGGGTTTTATATCCCCATATGTAATTTATTATTTCTTTGTCTAGTTTGCCTAGTTTTTTATTTTCTATGTCATTTGATTTTAGTGTATAGTTCATGTTGGAGTAAAAGTAGGTTTTTGCCACTTGGGCTCGCTCTATTATGCTAAGTGGCATTAGCGCCCAGATTTCTGTACATTTTTTAATTTTTTCAAGTATTTGTTTGTAGTTTTCCTCTTCTTCGTTATAGCCAAAGTGGATTCCCAGAGCTTTCACTCTGTTCTTTATATAATGGGGGGGGGGTAGTCCAGGGTGGTTCCCCCTCCAGTTTCCTATTTTAAGTATTTCCGTTTTATCATGGTTAATTTTTGACCCTGATGCTTTTCCAAATTTTTCATACTCCTTTTCTAGGTGTTTAAAGGAGTTTGGGTCTTTAATAAAGTTTGTGCAGTCATCAGCATGTTGGAGCATTTTTATTTCTTCTTTTAAATTGGGTATTTTTATTCCCTCTATTTGGTTGTTGCTTCTTATCTTTATACTTAGTATTTCTATCGCTATTACTTATAATAGCATTGATAGTGGGCACCCTTGCCTCACTGATCTTTGTATGTCAAAACTATCTGTCATTGCCCCATTTACTTGTACTCTTGCAGTAGTTTTGTTGTACAGGATTTCGGTCCACTTTCGGAAGATTTCTCCGAAACCAAATATTTTTAAAACGGTTTGTATGTAATTATGTTCAATTCTATCAAAAGCTTTTTCTTGGTCAATTAGCACCATGGCGCCCATTTTTCCAGTTTCTTTTATATAATCAATTATCGTTCTAATATTAAGTATATTATTTTAAACATCTCTTCCCTTTGCCCCACAAGTCTGGTTAGTGTTTATAATTGTACCCATACAATTTTTAACTCTGTTTGATAAGAGTTTACTCAGTATTTAATAATCGTTGTTTAGGAGGGAGATGGGCCTCCAGTTATTTAAATCCTCTCTCTCTCCCTTACCTTTATATATTAAAGAAATTAGTCCCTCCCTCATTGAATTAGTCATAGTATTACTTTCTAGTACTATATTGTTGTATAAGAATTCTAGGATCGGCGCTAACTCACTTTGGAATTTTTGATAGAATTCCGAAGTGAGTCCATCTCTCCCTGGTGCTTTCCATTTCGCTAGTTGTTTTATTGTATTTGTTATTTCGTTTATCGATATGAATTCATCACATAAGTTCTTATGTACTGATGATATTCTCTCACATTTAATTTCTTTTAAGTACTTATTTATTATCTCTGGTTCTATATTTTGAGTCGTGTATAATTCTGTGTAATATTCTTTTATTCTATTCAATATTTCCTTTTTTCCCGTTAGTATTTGTTGTCCTTTATCTTTTATTTTTTCCATACACTTTTCCCCACCTTTCCTTAGTTCCTCCCTTCTATATAATCCTTTTGCTTTCCTATAAATTCCTTGAAACTTCCCTGCTCTTATTTCTTTCCCTTTTGTTCTTTCCTCTTCTATTTGGCTTAATTTCCTTTTTAGTTCTTTTTCTTGTTCTCTAGAATTTTTCCTCTTTAGCTGTAGTTTTATTTCCATTTCATCTTTTTTGGATATTTCCCTTATCCTTTTTGTATACACCAAAGCCGTATTTTTAAAATCCTCTTTTAGGTTGTCCCATTCTTTTATTGTGTCTGTGTACTCTTTATCTATGAAATTTGTTATTTTCCCCTTAATTTCCTCTCCAAATTCTTTGTCGTCCAGAACCTTATTATTTATTTTCCAATTTCCTCTTCCCCATTTGTTTCTCCGAAATATTTTTACCTCTAGTTCTATTAACCTATGATCAGAAATTTTCACCTTTGAGATGTTTGATCCCTTGTAGCGATTTTCACTGAAGTTTGTTCCATAGAATCTATCAAGTCTACTAGCCTGCCCATTTTTATACTCATATGTATATTCCTTTCGTAGTATGTTTAATTTCCTGTAAATATCATATAATTTATTCTTATTCAATAATTTAAACATTTCCCCGTTAAAAATTATGTCATTGAATGTTAAATCCCCTATCCTATCTATTGGATCACCTATCCAGTTAAAATCCCCCCCCCCCTATTATCAGATCTTCCATCGAAAAGTCACTTAGGTATTTGTCTATTTGTTCAATAAATTCTTGTTTCCTGTATTTATTTGCTGGAAAGTATGTATTTGTTATATGTACATTCATAATGAAATAATGAGTAGACAATTTAAAAGACACTTAATTTCAAAACATTTAAGAGAACATCTCAGCACATTATTAGTCCGTATGTTAACACGCTCCTGTTTTTAATTCATTGCTTGTGATTGAGAAATCTTGCATTTCTTCGGATATATAACATTTTTACAACATTTAATCATCCTTTGATAAAAGAAACATAAGCCGCGTGTGTACATCATACACTGTGCATGCCCTACAAATCAATATCTGGAATAAAATCAATAATTTTCTTTTCCATCTTGTAAAGACATATGTACATCAGTGAAGGCTTTAAGATGCTTCATTTGTGTTAGTTAAAGGGGTAATTCTACTTCTTTCCTTTGACTTTGATCCATTGATGTGTTCAAATATCATGCGTTATCATCCATCCATCCATCCATCCATCAATCCATACATACATACATACATACATACATACGTTATTGAAATAAAGGAAATATCATTCGTTATCAATTGTAGGGAGAAGTTTTCTATTCTTGCCATTATTCTTTTTGTTTCTTTTAATAACAATATTACAGATTTCCATTTAGTATACGTTATATATCTTTGTTTTCCTGGCACTAGGTTCACAATTTCCTGTAAGGCACATACTCACCTCAGTTTCTCGCATGCATTTACTCATGCCGGATGTTTAACAATAGGGTGTCATTAGTACAAGGTATGGTTTTGTGCAATATAGCGAATCAACTAATCGTTGTATGAACTGGTTTACTAATGGTCAGTTTGATGTATAATTGGTTTCCTTTTAAAATATAATACTAAACACCTGCAATGGTAAGGTGACACCATAAAAGACACATATTTGTGGTGTTATGCATTCTACTGATAGTCATTCAGTGATACCCCTTCTTATTGATGCGCACTGCATAAGACCGTTGCAAAGAATTCTAAGACGAGTGATTGTTCTAGAGTGCAAACATTTGCTCCACGTTTAAGAGCAAGGCATACAACGATGCTTAATATAAAGACAATCAGGAAATGTTCTGCAGAGGGACGGGAGTTGATAAAGCCAGACCTAGAGCAGGACGACCAGAAGAAGAAAGCAGTCGTACAAGAGTCTCAAGGTGGTGCAAGAAATGTGGAAGCACTTTGGCCAGTATTTCAGATTGATCAACAGAAATATAGATACGTGTGCGACTTGCTCTGTACGAGCGATACCGTTAGTAGAGAGTTGTACAAGTACGCTTTAGAGAAAAATATTGCAGATAAAAATCCGATCGCCAAATGGAAGAAGCGGTGTTGTGAAGACTCTCTGCTGTTTCTCTTGGTCTTGTGGCACTATTGTAGCTGTCGAAACCCAAATGCCAACTTAGCAGAGGATGACACAGAAGGCTGTAATTACTGCGGATGTAGAGGTTGTACTGGCTGATGCTGCTTTTCGGAATGGAGAAGATGTGTGAAATCTATCTTGTGTCTCAACTATGAGTATGTCTGATTCCTAGGGCTGATTGGCCCAATTCATTCTATTTTGCTGATTTAAGGATGATTTTATTTTTAACATGTTTTTCTGAAGTTTGATTTAAATCATTGTACTTGACCATTTTTTTTAATAGTAATTCTTGTCTTTCCCGATAAAGAGCAGAACTTACTACTAATCCTTGATCTCTAATAGATCAATTCCCAGTTAAATCCTGGTCAACTATACAGCTTCTTATTAAATTTTAGAAATCTCACTTATGTATCAGCAAAACAGCTTTGCAGTCAAATGCAAACAAATCATCAAAATAAAATGTGGAAAAGCTATAAGCTTATTTCCCTCTACCTTGGTAACAAAGTGCAAAAAAAAAAACAAAAAAAACAACCAACAACAATCCTTTGCAGTTACAAAAATCAACAAAAAAAAAACAAACCAACAACTGTGCACAAAAATCTGCATTAGCAAACGCGATCCTTACACTTGGCACAAACACAAAAAAATAAAGGAAAAAAGTGTAATGCAACGTTAACTCACACATGCGTATTCTTCTACTTCGTCTGCTTGGTCCTGGCCATTCTGAGATTTATTTACCAATGACTTGACTTGTCCAACAAGACTTTAAGAATCCTTTGTACGTACGTACTGTCTACCTTAATATTTACCTACCTACATAGCTCCTTACCTACATACCTATCTAACTACCCACATACATACATACATATTAATGACAGAATGTGTACACGTGATGGGATGCATACATATGTACAAGCATACATGGACATACATACCTTTGCTCGTGCTCAGAGATGAATCGAAGTTTGAGCGAACGTGCAAGGTGCTTACCTATACATGTATGCATGGGTCGACTCATTGATCCATCCATCCATACATTCGTGCATGCATCCATACATACACAAACGCAAGCATACAGACATACATTGATCCATACATACATACATACATACATACATACATATTGATTTATTGATCTTTTACCCCTGTGCGGATGCTATTTATGGTTAGGCATTTCAAATTTAATGGTAGAAAATTAAAGTTATGACAGAATACACTGAAAGACATATCTACGGTTTAGATAAGTATTCCCTGGCAGAAGCAACATGTAGATTCTTTCTTGTAGATTTCCATCCATATTATACTCTCAATCTGAAATAGTGTAACTCTGTCCTATATCTCCTTTGCGATATGTCGTGTAAAGTATGCGAAATGAAGCTGGTAATTGGGCGAGACGTTTTAATTTTGGTTTTAGGAAAACTTCTTGCACAGCTCAGTCATTTCTTCGAGAGTTTGATTGACACTTGAGAGTGTGAGCGTTGGATGTAATTTATTTAATCATGAAGACGATATTCGTATATGAATACCTCTAGGAAGCAGAGTTCACAGTAATTTTTTAATCCATAAATGAAAATGATTTTTGTAATAGATTAATGTGGTGATGGCAGGTGGTATACCTTCCTCATTCTATCAAATGCATGCCTTGCCCTTGCAAATAATCGAAAAGACAGTATAATATCGGTTAAGCAAACAACATCTGTGTAAGGAAAAGGCATACCGACACCGCAAAATCGACTTTCTGGCCTTTGATACATATAGTGTAGTTTTACTACATGATGTCACCTCATTTCACTTTGATTATGTGCAATTTGATACCTATTATCTTTGTGTTTATAAGAATATTGTAAGACTTGAAAACCGCTCTCTATAAAATAAAATGTCAAATTAAATATCCCCATTATAGGTGGGTTAGCCTGGGGGAGCATGTGATATGTGTGCTTTTAAATCCGCAGGTAGAACATCCTCAATCCGTTATTATCGCGATATTATGCAACCTACTACCATTTAATTTTCCAGTGATCGTTAAGAACAATTCCAATACACTCTTTAGAAATTGAAAAGTACGACTATTTTAGTCTCTTTGCAAAGAGCGGTTAAAACTAAAGGTTCATTGCGAAATATATTTGGATTGAGAATAATCAATAGAATGTGCATACATTCATAATGAAATAATGAGTAGACAATTTAAAAGACACTTAATTTCAAAACATTTAAGAGAACATCTCAGCACATTATTAGTCCGTATGTTAACACGCTCCTGTTTTTAATTCATTGCTTGTGATTGAGAAATCTTGCATTTCTTCGGATATATAACATTTTTACAACATTTAATCATCCTTTGATAAAAGAAACATAAGCCGCGTGTGTACATCATACACTGTGCATGCCCTACAAATCAATATCTGGAATAAAATCAATAATATTTCTTTTCCATCTTGTAAAGACATATGTACATCAGTGAAGGCTTTAAGATGCTTCATTCCAAAATGTGTTAGTTAAAGGGGTAATTCTACTTCTTTCCTTTGACTTTGATCCATTGATGTGTTCAAATATCATGCGTTATCATCCATCCATCCATCCATCCATCCATCAATCCATACATACATACATACATATATACGTTATTGAAATAAAGGAAATATCATTATTCGTTATCAATTGTAGGGAGAAGTTTTCTATTCTTGCCATTATTCTTTTTGTTTCTTTTAATAACAATATTACAGATTTCCATTTAGTATACGTTATATATCTTTGTTTTCCTGGCACTAGGTTCACAATTTCCTGTAAGGCACATACTCACCTCAGTTTCTCGCATGGCATTTACTCATGCCGGATGTTTAACAATAGGGTGTCATTAGTACAAGGTATGGTTTTGTGCAATATAGCGAATCAACTAATCGTTGTATGAACTGGTTTACTAATGGTCAGTTTGATGTATAATTGGTTTCCTTTTAAAATATAATACTAAACACCTGCAATGGTAAGGTGACACCATAAAAGACACATATTTGTGGTGTTATGCATTCTACTGATAGTCATTCAGTGATACCCCTTCTTATTGATGCGCACTGCATAAGACCGTTGCAAAGAATTCTAAGACGAGTGATTGTTCTAGAGTGCAAACATTTGCTCCACGTTTAAGAGCAAGGCATACAACGATGCTTAATATAAAGACAATCAGGAAATGTTCTGCAGAGGGACGGGAGTTGATAAAGCCAGACCTAGAGCAGGACGACCAGAAGAAGAAAGCAGTCGTACAAGAGTCTCAAGGTGGTGCAAGAAAAGTGGAAGCACTTTGGCCAGTATTTCAGATTGATCAACAGAAATATAGATACGTGTGCGACTTGCTCTGTACGAGCGATACCGTTAGTAGAGAGTTGTACAAGTACGCTTTAGAGAAAAATATTGCAGATAAAAATCCGATCGCCAAATGGAAGAAGCGGTGTTGTGAAGACTTCTGCTGTTTCTCTTGTATTGTGGCACATTGTGCATGTCGAAACCCAAATGCCAACTTAGCAGAGGATGACACAGAAGGCTGTAATTACTGCGGATGTAGAGGTTGTACTGGCTGATGCTGCTTTTCGGAATGGAGAAGATGTGTGAAATCGGAAAATCTGGTGTCTGAACAGAGATACAACTTCTTTATGGAAAACTGATGGCCCATTCATCATCGTATTTTGCTGATTTAAGGATGATTCAGTGATTGGTTTGATGACGATGTTTTTCTGCAAAGATGCGGTGGTGATGTTAAATCCATTGTATTAGACCTATTAATCGATGCCAATATAATAATCTTGTTCAATTAATCCGATTCGATAAACGTGATAGAACTGATATGAAATGAACCTTGATCTCTATATATCATCTCAAAGTAATATCCTGTGTTACTATATACAGCTTTTATTAAATTTTAGTCTCGGGGTACGTCCTTTATTGCATCGCCAACTTATGTCATCAAAATTCAATGAGATGAACAAATCTGAACTGACCGAGAAGTCTTTCGCAATTCTTTTCTATTCGTCATTATTTTATGCAGTGTTAGATATGAACATTATTTTCCTTTCAAAGTTTTGATAGCAATTAATGCCATACACATTTGGCAAAATGTGGGAGCAAAGAATAAGCTGATATGTCATTGGTAAAAATGGGCCCATTTTTAAGACTTATCTGCAAAACCCGCGTATATAATTTCATTCATAATTGTTGAAAAATAAATGCATTGAAACAATTAATCGTTGGATTTCTTTATCAAGAAGCAATCCTTGATATATTTCCGGAATGCAGTTAAATATGATCATCCTTGTAAATTCGTCCATTCCTTTGTACGTACGTACTTTCTACCTTTCTATTTACCTACCTACATACCTACCTACCTGCATACCTACCTAACTACCCACATACATACATACATACATTTCAATGACAGAATGTGTACACGATACATACCTATGTACAAGCATACATGGCCATACATACCTTTGCTCGTGCTCAGAGATGAATCGAAGTTTGAGCGAACGTGCAAGGTGCGTACCAATACGTGCATGCATGGGTCGACTCATTGATCCATCAATCCACACATCCGTGCATGCGTACATACATACACATACGCACGCATACATACATACATACATACATACATACATACATACATACATACATACATGCATACATAGATAGATACTGATAATAATTTCGACGCCGTTCTTATTTGCACAAATTATAGTTCTCCAGTACGATGATTATGAGGTATGCCGGAGTTCCGCTTATATACAACTTAAAATCAAGTTATCCTGAAGAAGAAGCAATTGATGAAAATAAACTTGTCCTATATTAATTTTACTTTATCGGTGTCCTACACGGTCATATTAATTTTTAATGAAGTCTCAAGCACTGTAAAGGATTTATTGATATTTTACCTCAGTACGGATGCTATTTATGGTTAGGCATTTCAAATTTAATGGTAGAAAATTAAAGTTATGACAGAATACGCTGAAAGACATATCTTACGGTTTAGATAAGTATTCCCTGGCAGAAGCAACATGTAGATTCTTTCTTGTAGATTTCCATCCATATTATACTCTCAATCTGAAATATTGTACCTCTGTCCTATATCTCCTTTGCGATATGTCGTGTAAAGTATGCGAAATGAAGCTGGTAATTGGGCGAGACGTTTTAATTTTGGTTTTAGGAAAACTTCTTGCACAGCTCAGTTATTTCCTCGAGAGTTTGATTGACACTTGAGAGTGTGAGCGTTGGATGTAATTTATTTAATCATGAAGACGATATTCGTATATGAATACCTCTAGGAAGCAGAGTTCACAGTTATTTTTTAATGCATAAATGAGAATGATTGATGTAATTGATTAATGTGGTGATGGCAGGTGGTATACCTTCCTTATTCTGTCAAATGCATGCCTTGCCCTTGCAAATAATCGAAAAGACAGTATAATATCGGTTAAGCAAACAACATCTGTGTAAGGACAAGGCATACCGACACCTCGAAATCGACTTTTTGCCCTTGATACATATAGTGTAGTTTAACTACATGATGTCACCTCATTCCGCTTTCATTATGTGCAATTTGATACCTATTATCTTTGTGTTTATAAGAATATTGTAAGACTTGAAAACCGCTCTCTATAAAATAAAATGTCAAATTAATTATCCCCATTTCAAGTGGGTTAGCCTGGGGGAGCATGTGATATGTGTGCTTTTAAATCCGCAGGTAGAACATCCTCAATCCGTTATTATCGCGATATTATGCAACCTACTAACATTTTATTTTCCAGTGATCGTTAAGAACAATTCCAATACACTCTTTAGAAATTGAAAAGTACGACTATTTTAGTCTCTTTGCAAAGAGCGGTTAAAACTAAAGGTTCATTGCGAAATATATTTGGATTGAGAATAATCAATAGAATGTGCATACATTCATAATGAAATAATGAGTAGACAATTTAAAAGACACTTAATTTCAAAACATTTAAGAGAACATCTCAGCACATTATTAGTCCGTATGTTAACACGCTCCTGTTTTTAATTCATTGCTTGTGATTGAGAAATCTTGCATTTCTTCGGATATATAACATTTTTACAACATTTAATCATCCTTTGATAAAAGAAACATAAGCCGCGTGTGTACATCATACACTGTGCATGCCCTACAAATCAATATCTGGAATAAAATCAATAATATTTCTTTTCCATCTTGTAAAGACATATGTACATCAGTGAAGGCTTTAAGATGCTTCATTCCAAAATGTGTTAGTTAAAGGGGTAATTCTACTTCTTTCCTTTGACTTTGATCCATTGATGTGTTCAAATATCATGCGTTATCATCCATCCATCCATCCATCCATCAATCCATACATACATACATACATACATACGTTATTGAAATAAAGGAAATATCATTATTCGTTATCAATTGTAGGGAGAAGTTTTCTATTCTTGCCATTATTCTTTTTGTTTCTTTTAATAACAATATTACAGATTTCCATTTAGTATACGTTATATATCTTTGTTTTCCTGGCACTAGGTTCACAATTTCCTGTAAGGCACATACTCACCTCAGTTTCTCGCATGCATTTACTCATGCCGGATGTTTAACAATAGGGTGTCATTAGTACAAGGTATGGTTTTGTGCAATATAGCGAATCAACTAATCGTTGTATGAACTGGTTTACTAATGGTCAGTTTGATGTATAATTGGTTTCCTTTTAAAATATAATACTAAACACCTGCAATGGTAAGGTGACACCATAAAAGACACATATTTGTGGTGTTATGCATTCTACTGATAGTCATTCAGTGATACCCCTTCTTATTGATGCGCACTGCATAAGACCGTTGCAAAGAATTCTAAGACGAGTGATTGTTCTAGAGTGCAAACATTTGCTCCACGTTTAAGAGCAAGGCATACAACGATGCTTAATATAAAGACAATCAGGAAATGTTCTGCAGAGGGACGGGAGTTGATAAAGCCAGGCCTAGAGCAGGACGACCAGAAGAAGAAAGCAGTCGTACAAGAGTCTCAAGGTGGTGCAAGAAAAGTGGAAGCACTTTGGCCAGTATTTCAGATTGATCAACAGAAATATAGATACGTGTGCGACTTGCTCTGTACGAGCGATACCGTTAGTAGAGAGTTGTACAAGTACGCTTTAGAGAAAAATATTGCAGATAAAAATCCGATCGCCAAATGGAAGAAGCGGTGTTGTGAAGACTTCTGCTGTTTCTCTTGTATTGTGGCACATTGTGCATGTCGAAACCCAAATGCCAACTTAGCAGAGGATGACACAGAAGGCTGTAATTACTGCGGATGTAGAGGTTGTACTGGCTGATGCTGCTTTTCGGAATGGAGAAGATGTGTGAAATCGGAAAATCTGGTGTCTGAACAGAGATACAACTTCTTTATGGAAAACTGATGGCCCATTCATCATCGTATTTTGCTGATTTAAGGATGATTCAGTGATTGGTTTGATGACGATGTTTTTCTGCAAAGATGCGGTGGTGATGTTAAATCCATTGTATTAGACCTATTAATCGATGCCAATATAATAATCTTGTTCAATTAATCCGATTCGCTAAACGTGATAGAACTGATATGAAATGAACCTTGATCTCTATATATCATCTCAGAGTAATATCCTGTGTTACTATATACAGCTTTTATTAAATTTTAGTCTCGGGGTACGTCCTTTATTGCATCGCCAACTTATGTCATCAAAATTCAATGAGATGAACAAATCTGAACTGACCGAGAAGTCTTTCGCAATTCTTTTCTATTCGTCATTATTTTATGCAGTGTTAGATATGAACATTATTTTCCTTTCAAAGTTTTGATAGCAATTAATGCCATACACATTTGGCAAAATGTGGGAGCAAAGAATAAGCTGATATGTCATTGGTAAAAATGGGCCCATTTTTAAGACTTATCTGCAAAACCCGCGTATATAATTTCATTAAATAATTGTTGAAAAATAAATGCATTGAAACAATTAATCGTTGGATTTCTTTATCAAGAAGCAATCCTTGATATATTTCCGGAATGCAGTTAAATATGATCATCCTTGTAAATTCGTCCATTCCTTTGTACGTACGTACTTTCTACCTTTCTATTTACCTACCTACATACCTACCTACCTGCATACCTACCTAACTACCCACATACATACATACATACATTTCAATGACAGAATGTGTACACGATACATACCTATGTACAAGCATACATGGCCATACATACCTTTGCTCGTGCTCAGAGATGAATCGAAGTTTGAGCGAACGTGCAAGGTGCGTACCAATACGTGCATGCATGGGTCGACTCATTGATCCATCAATCCACACATCCGTGCATGCGTACATACATACACATACGCACGCATACATACATACATACATACATACATACATACATACATACATACATAGATACATACATACATACATACATACATACATACATACATACATACATGCATACATAGATAGATACTGATAATAATTTCGACGCCGTTCTTATTTGCACAAATTATAGTTCTCCAGTACGATGATTATGAGGTATGCCGGAGTTCCGCTTATATACAACTTAAAATCAAGTTATCCTGAAGAAGAAGCAATTGATGAAAATAAACTTGTCCTATATTAATTTTACTTTATCGGTGTCCTACACGGTCATATTAATTTTTAATGAAGTCTCAAGCACTGTAAAGGATTTATTGATATTTTACCTCAGTACGGATGCTATTTATGGTTAGGCATTTCAAATTTAATGGTAGAAAATTAAAGTTATGACAGAATACACTGAAAGACATATCTTACGGTTTAGATAAGTATTCCCTGGCAGAAGCAACATGTAGATTCTTTCTTGTAGATTTCCATCCATATTATACTCTCAATCTGAAATATTGTACCTCTGTCCTATATCTCCTTTGCGATATGTCGTGTAAAGTATGCGAAATGAAGCTGGTAATTGGGCGAGACGTTTTAATTTTGGTTTTAGGAAAACTTCTTGCACAGCTCAGTTATTTCCTCGAGAGTTTGATTGACACTTGAGAGTGTGAGCGTTGGATGTAATTTATTTAATCATGAAGACGATATTCGTATATGAATACCTCTAGGAAGCAGAGTTCACAGTTATTTTTTAATGCATAAATGAGAATGATTGATGTAATTGATTAATGTGGTGATGGCAGGTGGAATACCTTCCTTATTCTGTCAAATGCATGCCTTGCCCTTGCAAATAATCGAAAAGACAGTATAATATCGGTTAAGCAAACAACATCTGTGTAAGGACAAGGCATACCGACACCTCGAAATCGACTTTTTGCCCTTGATACATATAGTGTAGTTTAACTACATGATGTCACCTCATTCCGCTTTCATTATGTGCAATTTGATACCTATTATCTTTGTGTTTATAAGAATATTGTAAGACTTGAAAACCGCTCTCTATAAAATAAAATGTCAAATTAATTATCCCCATTTCAAGTGGGTTAGCCTGGGGGAGCATGTGATATGTGTGCTTTTAAATCCGCAGGTAGAACATCCTCAATCCGTTATTATCGCGATATTATGCAACCTACTACCATTTAATTTTCCAGTGATCGTTAAGAACAATTCCAATACACTCTTTAGAAATTGAAAAGTACGACTATTTTAGTCTCTTTGCAAAGAGCGGTTAAAACTAAAGGTTCATTGCGAAATATATTTGGATTGAGAATAGTCAATAGAATGTGCATACATTCATAATGAAATAATGAGTAGACAATTTAAAAGACACTTAATTTCAAAACATTTAAGAGAACATCTCAGCACATTATTAGTCCGTATGTTAACACGCTCCTGTTTTTAATTCATTGCTTGTGATTGAGAAATCTTGCATTTCTTCGGATATATAACATTTTTACAACATTTAATCATCCTTTGATAAAAGAAACATAAGCCGCGTGTGTACATCATACACTGTGCATGCCCTACAAATCAATATCTGGAATAAAATCAATAATATTTCTTTTCCATCTTGTAAAGACATATGTACATCAGTGAAGGCTTTAAGATGCTTCATTCCAAAATGTGTTAGTTAAAGGGGTAATTCTACTTCTTTCCTTTGACTTTGATCCATTGATGTGTTCAAATATCATGCGTTATCATCCATCCATCTATCCATCCATCCATCAATCCATACATACATACATACATATATACGTTATTGAAATAAAGGAAATATCATTATTCGTTATCAATTGTAGGGAGAAGTTTTCTATTCTTGCCATTATTCTTTTTGTTTCTTTTAATAACAATATTACAGATTTCCATTTAGTATACGTTATATATCTTTGTTTTCCTGGCACTAGGTTCACAATTTCCTGTAAGGCACATACTCACCTCAGTTTCTCGCATGCATTTACTCATGCCGGATGTTTAACAATAGGGTGTCATTAGTACAAGGTATGGTTTTGTGCAATATAGCGAATCAACTAATCGTTGTATGAACTGGTTTACTAATGGTCAGTTTGATGTATAATTGGTTTCCTTTTAAAATATAATACTAAACACCTGCAATGGTAAGGTGACACCATAAAAGACACATATTTGTGGTGTTATGCATTCTACTGATAGTCATTCAGTGATACCCCTTCTTATTGATGCGCACTGCATAAGACCGTTGCAAAGAATTCTAAGACGAGTGATTGTTCTAGAGTGCAAACATTTGCTCCACGTTTAAGAGCAAGGCATACAACGATGCTTAATATAAAGACAATCAGGAAATGTTCTGCAGAGGGACGGGAGTTGATAAAGCCAGGCCTAGAGCAGGACGACCAGAAGAAGAAAGCAGTCGTACAAGAGTCTCAAGGTGGTGCAAGAAATGTGGAAGCACTTTGGCCAGTATTTCAGATTGATCAACAGAAATATAGATACGTGTGCGACTTGCTCTGTACGAGCGATACCGTTAGTAGAGAGTTGTACAAGTACGCTTTAGAGAAAAATATTGCAGATAAAAATCATATCGCTAAATGGAAGAAGCGGTGTTGTGAAGACTTCTGCTGTTTCTCTTGTATTGTGGCACATTGAGCATGTCGAAACCCAAATGCCAGCTTAGCAGAGGATGACACAGAAGGCTGTAATTACTGCGGATGTAGAGGTTGTACTGGCTGATGCTGCTTTTCGGAATGGAGAAGATGTGTGAAATTGGAAAATCTTGTGTCTGAACAGAGATACAACTTCTTTATGGAAAACTGATGGCCCATTCATCATCGTATTTTGCTGATTTAAGGATGATTCAGTGATTGGTTTGATGACGATGTTTTTCTGCAAAGATGCGGTGGTGATGTTACATACATTGTATTAGACCTATTAATCGATGCCAATATAATAATCTTGTTCAATTGATCCGATTCGATAAACGTGATAGAACTGATATGAAATGAACCTTGATCTCTATATATCATCTCAAAGTAATATCCTGTGTTACTATAAACAGCTTTTATTAAATTTTAGTCTCGGGGTACGTATTTATTGCATCGCCATCTTATGTCATCAATATTCAATGAGATGAACAAATCTGAACTGACCGAGAAGTCTTCCGCAATGCTTTTCTATTCGTCAAAGGTTTAAGCAGTGTTATATATGAACATTATTTTCCTTTCAAAGTTTTGATAGCAATTTTGCCAAATGTGGGAGGAAAGAATAAGCTGATATGTCATTGCTAAAATGGGCCCATTTTGTAGACTTATCTGCAAAACCCATGTATATAAGTTCATTTATAATTGTTGAAAAATAAATGCATTGAAACAATTAATCGTTGGGTTTTTTTTATCAAAAAGCAAAGCTTGAGATATTTCCGGAATGCAGTTAATTATGATCATACTCGTAAATTTGTCCATTCCTTTGTACGTACGTGCTTACTACCTTTCTATTTACCTACCTACCTACATACCTACCTAACTACCCACATACATACATACATATCAATGACAGAATGTGTACACGTGATGGGATGTATACCTATGTACAATCATACATGGACATACATACCTTTCCTCATGCTCAGAGATGAATCGAAGTTTGAGCGAACGTGCAAGGTGCTTACCTATACGTGCATGCATGGGTCGACTCATTCATCCATCCATCCACTCATCAATCCATACAACCGTGCATGCATTCAGACATACACATACGCACGCATATATACATTCATACGTACATAAACGCACGCACACAGACATACATACATACATACATACATACATACATACATACATACATACATGCATACGTACAAACCTACTGATAATAATTTGTACGCCGTTGTGATTTGCACAAATTAAAATTGTCCAGTACGATGATTATGAGGTATGCCGGAGTTCACCTTACAATTTAAAATCAAGTTATCCTAAAGAAGAAGCAATTGATGAAAATAAACTTGTCCTATATTAATTTTACTTTATCGGTGTCCTACACGGTCATATTAATCTTTAATGAAGTCTCAAGCATTGTAACGGATTTATTGATATTTACCTCAGTACGGATGCTATTTATGGTTAGGCATTTCAAAGTTGATGGTAGAAAATTAAAGTTATGACAGAATACACTGAAAGACATATCTTACGGTTTAGATAAGTTTTCCCTGGCAGAAGCAACATGTAGATTCTTTCTTGTAGATTTCCATCCATATTATACTCTCAATCTGAAATAGTCTAACTCTGTCCTATATCTCCTTTGCGATATGTCGTGTAAAGTATGCGAAATGAAGCTGGTAATTGGGCGAGACGTTTTAATTTTGGTTTTAGGAAAACTTCTTGCACAGCTCAGTTATTTCCTCGAGAGTTTGATTGACACTTGAGAGTGTGAGAGTTGGATGTAATTTATTTAATCATGAAGACGATATTCGTATATGAATACCTCTAGGAAGCAGAGTTCACAGTTATTTTTTGATGCATAAATGAGAATGATTTATGTAATAGATTAATGTGGTGATGGCAGGTGGTATACCTTCCTTATTCTGTCAAATGCATGCCTTGTCTTTGCATATTATCGACAAAGGCAGTATAATATCGGTTAAGCAAAGAACATCTGTGTAAGGACAAGGCATACCGACACCGCAAAATCGACTTTTTGGCCTTTGATACTACACGATGTCGCCTCATTTCACTTTGATTATGTGCAATTTGATACCTATTATTTTTGTGTTTATAAGAGTATTGTGAGACTTGAGAACCGCTCTCTATAAAATAAAATGTCAAATTAATTATCCCCATTTCAAGTGGGTTAGCCTGGGGGAGCATGTGATATGTGTGCTTTTAAATCCGCAGGTAGAACATCCGCAATCCGTTATTATCCCGATATTATGCAACATACTAACATTTAATTTTCCAGTGATCGTTAAGAACAATTCCAATACACTCTTTAGAAATTGAAAAGTACGACTATTTTAGTCTCTTTGCAAAGAGCGGTTGAAACTAAAGATTTATGCGAAATATATTTGGATTGAGAATAATCAACAGAAAGTGCTTACATTCATAATGAAATAATGAGTAGACAATTTGAAAGACATTTCATTTAAAAACATTTAAGAGAACATCTCAGCACATTATTAGTCCGTATGTTAACACGCTCGTGTTTTTAATTCATTGCTTGTGACTGAGGAATCTTGCATTTCTTCGGACATATTACATTTTCACAATATTTGATAATCCTTTGATAAAGGGAAACATAAGCCGCGTGTGCTCATCATAGCAGCAGGAAGGGTGAACAGACCACTTGTCTGAATCGTCATTTGTCTAAAACATAAGGTTCCTACAGGGGCTGAAAAAATAATGTCAATAACGCTAAACCGAACCTCCTAACTTTTATTATTACCAAAACGGATAATGTTAGCTTATTTTTGTTATTTTATTTTTGACTTTTTGTTTTTTATGTTATAATGCGTTTAGTTTACTCGTCGGGTCACTCAATTTTTGTCGGTCACCCTTCCTGCTGCTGTAATTTAAACAATTATTATAGATATTATTAATATGGTTGTCATCGGAGAACCTCATTCAGCTAGATTAGCACGAGAACGACTAGAGGCAATTAAAAAATATTTACCTGTTCGTGATGCTGTCAAGCAACAATTACAAGAACGTCAGGAATCTCATGTTGAATTTGAAGAGGATACAAAACAATTATTGAAACCTATTACAGAGACAACTAAACCTCTTCTTCCTGTTTTAGAGAAAACCGCTGAGGCAACTGGAAAAATAGCGGAGAGAACAAAACAGACAAAAAGAATTTTACGTGGACTTCCAACAGAAATAGCTGCTGCTCAGCCACCGAGGGATATACCAGAATTAATTGAAGGTGATTTGAATGTTCTCTTTGAGAAACCGGAAAAACATGAAAAATCAAAAAGAAAATATGTCAAAAAACCAGTAACCAAATTTTCCGCACGGGGTCTTATATTCGCTAATTATGATCCTATTGGAGTCGCTGCTACAGGATATGTTTATCGTGATCTTTTTTTAGATCCTAATACTCCTGATATTACAAGAAATAAATGGAATTCTTTTATATTTCGAACCGTTAACAAAATAACCAAAATTACCGGTAAACATCGAGATAATTTTAAAAAATTTGAGGATGATGTTAAAAAACATGAAATGGACTTTATTCGTACAGGTATCGAGGATATTGAACAAAGAGCAATATTGGAAGAGAAATTAAAAGAAATAGAACAAGAAATAGAAGAAAGAGAAGGATTTTATGAAGAACAACAATCATCATCGCCACCACGTGTACAAACTCCACCACCATCTCCACCACTACCACAACAATCATCATTATCATTACCACCACCACAACAACCAAGACCACGACGACCACCAATGACAAAGGGAACAGCAAGAAGAGTACGAAAAAAAGTAGATAAATCAGAATATCTGCCGCCAGTCTCAGAGAAAATTCTTGAAGAACAACAATCATTACAACAACTTGGAACATTAGGATTACCACTATCACCACCGCGTACAGAAATAGAAGCAGCTAGGGCGTTAGAAGTGCAGAGAGATAGGGAAGAGAGAGAAGTAAGTAGGATAAGACAACAATTAGATAAAGAATGGACACAGATATCTAAATACCCATTGTTTCAATCTACATGGAAAAAAATGGAATTGAGTAAATTAGAAAAAATTACTTTAATTCCAGATTCAGAAGAAGAAAAAAAATTTAATTAAGGAAATGAGTGAATTCAATAAAAAATGGAAAAAAATGAGAGATAGAGAGGAAGAAATAAAAAGACAATTAGAATCTATAGAGGAAAAAGAAGGAAAGGGTCTCTCTACTGGAGGTGATTTTACTTTATGTCCTAATAATGTCATTGCTGATGTTGAACGACTAGAAATCCTCATCGGAGGAAAACGAGCTGGTAATAATTCTCCAGAAATAATTAATGAAGCAGCCGATATTTGTAGACGGTTATTTACTGGCGGTATCATGGATATTGATGTTTATCAGTCTCTTATTAATGAAATTGCCGATGATTACTACAGCGACTAAGTACGTAATTAAATACAATTACTATAATAAAATGATCGTATATAGTACTCACCGTGGACCAACTATGGTCAGGGTAATAAATTCACGATTACCAGTATACAAAACAACCTACGGAGATGGACTAGGTGATGTTGTTCAGGGTCTATTTAGAAGGATAGCCCCAAAAGCAATACCGATCGCAAAGCAACTGGGTATGAAAGCTATTGATGTTGTTCGTGAAAAAGGTATTGGTGCTATGGGTAATGTTGCTAGTAAAGCATTTTCAGCGATTAAAGATAGACTAGCACGATTAATACGACGAAAACCTCAACCTGTAAAATTACCTAGTACTGAAGTAATGCCTGCAAATGTCAGTAAAATAATAAATCAAGTTGCTAATCAAAAGCTATCAGAGTTGGCTGATGTACCAATGTCAGAAAAAGAAAAAAATATAACCGCTAGTCTGATAGCAGGAAGTGGTCTCACTTCCCGAAGTGGTCTTCGTTTTAAACGATAATAATTATAATAAAGATGTTCAAGCGCATATCTGATCCAGCATTTGACATGGACGCACCAGTACTTAAAGATGAGTCTGTGCGTGATTATCAATATTATTCTTATGATGCTCGAATTCCAGATCAACGTGGACGAATTGAACTACAGGTTCAGGATACAAGTAGGTATTTCCTACCCGCTGAGGCGTTTATTGAGGTTGAAGGTGAAATTTTAAAAATGGATAATACTGCATATGGAGCCGATGACAGATTTAGTTTTGTTAACGATGGTATTATGGCGTTATTTGACAGCGCCACTTATATGATTGATGGTAAAAATATTGAATCAATCCAGAAAGACGTTGATGTTGCAACAACAATATTGGGTCTAGCAAGATACAGCGACGATTATTCAAGATCAGCTGGTCCATCAATGATGTTTGCGAAGGATACAACTGATTACCCTAACAACATACAATATAATATAAGACGACCTAGAAACAACACCAACACCAATGACGCTGATGTGTGGCCGGTGGTTCATGGTGCTAATCCAGAATTTAATTTAGGATTTGCATCACGTAAAACAATGTTGAAAGGTAATAGGAGATTTTCATGTGCAATTCCACTTTCACACATATTTGGATTTTGCAGAAATGTCAGAAAAGTTATTTTTGGAGCTAAACATACAGTTGTACTCGTACGAAAGGCTACAGACGATGATGCAATATGGCATCCCGCTGGTGTTGATCCTGCTGCAACTGCTGCACTTCATGGTAAAGTAGTATTAACCAAACTTTCATTATGGATGCCGGTGATGACTCCAACAATACCTGAAGAAGAACGTCTACTTGCTTTTATGAATCAAGGTGGTAAATCAGCGTTGTCATGGTTAACAATGACCACAGATGCTGTTCAGAGTGCAATTAATGGTTTATTTACATGGCAAATAGCCTCTCAGCAAGGTGTTTCTGCGCCACGACATATATTTATTGCGCTTCAGGATAATACACGTGTAGGTAATCAGATAAAAAGTTTAATGATATTTGATAATCTTGGTGTTTCCGAGGTTTCTTTAAGAATAAATGGACATCAAGAACCATCCGAGGATATATTACTGAATTTTGAACAAAATGATGTAGCACGTGCATATCATCGTCTAATGACGTTCATGGGACGTGATCAAAATATTGATACTGGTTTACAAATATCACAATTGGATTTTACAACCTTATATCCGATTTATTACTTTTCGCTCGAACATTTAGATTTAGCCAGACAGTCAGTAGTCGATATACATTTTCGAGCTCGTGTTAACAGAAATATTATAGATATTCCTAATTACAGAGCAATTGCTGTCATACTCAGCGATAAATCAATGTTACTTGAAGGTGTTGGTGGACGAATGAGAGTCGTTGATGCTCCAGTAGAAAACATGTAATTAGATCGTTTATGAATATTATAATGTCGTATAATCACGTTAGTGTTAGTCTGACTCCTGGTCAGATTAAAAGGATACAATCAGCATCAAAAAATAACTGTGGATTAAAAATATTGCTAAAGAAAGATCAGATGAGCGGTTCAAATAAATTATCTCTTACAGAACGTCAGCTCGGGCATTTCAGTGAAGCCAAAAAATCAAATAAAGGTATAAAACTTAATCTTTCTGCGGGTGCCATTAAAGATATAATTAAGACGGGTGGTATATTTCCACTTCTTGCTGCTATGCCAGCATTAATAGCCGCTGCAGCCCCAGCTGTTGCAAAAGCAGCTGCATTAGGCGCTGAGGAACTGCTGCTGGAATGGCATTAAAGAAAGCAACAGGAAAGGGAATTAAAAAAAAGGGAAGGGGTCTAAGATTACCAGGGACTCCACATTCATGGTACGGAAAAGGCCTAAGATTACCAGGGACAGTTTACTGATATCTCCTATGTCCAATTTTGATTTACTAGATGCTGCTAAAAAATTAAAAATAAAAAATTTTAGAGGAGTTTTCATGCGTGATCAATTACCAAAACAACCAAATAACATTGAAACCGGTATTATTAATCTCGATGAAAACTCTGGTCCAGGCACGCATTGGGTCGGATATGCAATTGATCCACGTGGAATTATTTATTTTGATTCATATGGACTAGCTCCACCAAAAGAATTCTTAAAGTATAATAGCGGCTATCAAAGTACTCCAATATGGTATTCAACGTTACCAACACAAACATTAACTGATCCACCAATATGTGGTCGAGAAGTACTTAACGTACTTGATGCTATATCAAAATCAACAAAACCACCCCACAAAGTTGTACATGAATATACTACGACGTCACATTTAAACAGACATTAGTAAATATAATGGTAGATATTTATGGAAGATCTTCTCGTGGTAAAGGTCATCAGCAAGCTGATTTATCTAAATACGCAACTCTCGATCAGCTCAGAAATGAAATTGATGATTTATTAAATATAACCAGTGTGGATCAAAACGAAGTAGTCGTTTTTCAGGATAAAGAAGGACGATTAAAAACTAGTAATATACAACTGCCAGATGTTCTTATACGAGTTCCTAATGCTGTTGTTAATAATATAGTTACTTTTACTGATCAGGGTAAAATACAAGATTCCGATACGTCAGTCAACGATTATATTAAGAAAGTTGGTGATTCATTTACAGGTTCAATTATTATGAATCAAAATAAAATTACAGGTCTTGGAAACCCAACCGCAGATACAGACGCCGCAACAAAGAAATACGTCGACGATCAAGAATCTAAATACGTATTGGCCAACGGCGGTATAATGCGTGCATTTCTCAACATGAATAATAATGGTATTAATAATCTTAGAACACCGGAATATGATTTTGATGCTACAACGAAGAAATATGTAGACGATAGCAACATTCCTATTTCAACTTCGTTAAAAACAATCGGTGATGAAATGACTACACTTAGTGCTACTTTTTCTAAACATGTAGAAACGTTCTTAAATTTTCGTAGAAACATAAACAAACCCTTTAAAGAATTTTTTGGGGAACAACCAACCGTTGAAATAAAACTAGCTGACGTTAACACGAAACTCAACGACATTGTCAGTGGAATACCTAATATTGTTCAAAAGACTAATCTGATTAAAATTCCACACGGACAAATTAAAAATATCGTGTACACAGTAGCATCAGGATCATCAACATGGACACCACAAAATAACACATTCGAACATACCGCAGAAGTAACTGGGTTATACAGGTTATCTATATACGATTCGGAAATTAATGCTGCCACTTCATTATCACCGAATGAATATCGTAATCCTCTATTGGTGATGCTAACCAAGAACATCAAAGAAACCTTTACGCTGATATCAACGGAAATGCCTCCGAGACGTTACTGGTGGTGCCTAGAATTCGTAACTGAAACTTAATTAAATGACGTTGTTAGTATAATGGATCAACCTCAGTCTCGCATCGACGTTCAACGTTACAGATGCAATCAGGTATGTGAGCGTCTCACTAAATTAAATAATTTTATCGACTATTATAACACGAAAATAAAAAAATACAAAAGACGTATAGTTGTTATTGATGTAGTTGTTTACTCGGTTTCTGCTGTTATTGCTGGAACAGGATTATTATTATCAACATTGACGATGACAGCACCTACTATTATAACCATTATTGTTTCAGCATCAACGACTATTGCTGGTGTTCTCGGTATTATAGCCAAAAAGATAGACACCTGTACAAATGCTAAATTGCACGATTATATGATTAAATTACATACAGTGGCAGATGCATGTTCTAAACTATCTTTGTACGTTTCTTCGTGTGTCAGTGATGGTGAAATATCCGATACTGAATTTGCGATGATGATGAAAACCTATGATGACGCTTTTAAGGTGATCGCTAATGATTTTAATGAATTAAATAATAATGATAATAATAATGACAGACAGGGAGTTACTTCAGCAGATCGTTACTAATACAACTCCGTCAAAAACTACTATGATATCGTTAAGTTCGACCAATCCTGAGTTTAGTGTCAATTTTCCAACATCAATTCCTGCAAAAGAGATAGCATTAGCACAGTTACGGGTTTATTATAGCTGGCCAAATATTAGATCAAAATCATTTGGTGGACTACAGCCAAATAATTCATTAATATTCGCTAATAAAAATAAACCAGATGGAACTCCTGATTGGCAAGTAGTTGGAATTCCAACGGGTAGTTATCAAATAGAACAGATTAATGATGAGTTCCAACGCAGAATTAAATCTATTACAGGAAAAGAATCAAAAATAGCAATTACTGTTTATGAACCAACACTATCTGCGGTTATTGAAATAAATTCCCCTGATTACTCCGTAGATATTTATCAAAGTTCGATTAGATCCGTATTAGGATGGCCTGAAGTTCCACCGGTTTATAATGGAGTTTCAGAACCAAAACTAGAAGAATTTAAAACGAGTGAAGAAAAATTCATTAAAGATCCAGAATATCGAGGAAAACAACCATGGAGTAATAATACAAGATTTGGATTTCCAAACGAAGATAGATATTACTTTACCGATTTTGACGGTAAAAGAATCCCCAAGTTGAATAAAGCATTATTTATTGTCAACACAGACACCAGGACGAAGATTAGTTTCTATACTGTTGATGTAAGATTTATTAAACATTTTTTAGATACTCTTAAACCTGAATACGATAAAACGTTTAATGATTTAAGAAATTTACTTATTTCATTATCACAACATTATAATGAAAATGTAAAGCAGCAAATAATCGAGTCAATAAAACATTTAAATGGGTTCTTGTTCGATTTATACATCGTCAATCGAAGTATTATAAACACTGCGACTAAATTCGATGGAAATCGTTACACAAATCCAGAATCTAAACAAGTATTTCTTGATCATTATAAAATAACAGAAAAAGATTTACAAACATTTGTTATACCAGACTTAAATAACGCTGAAATGAAGAGATCATTAAATGATCTTATTGAAGAATATTATCCGGGAGTAATTGAATCATGGAGAAAAATAGCCCCAACACCGGTTATACTAAAACATAATAACAATCCCTTTGGTGCCGGACGTCATATCTCACCTGGTATTGTTAATATAACAACAACAATTGCAGTCAATCTAGTATGTGACGTAATTGATGACAGTTATCAGGTAGATCTTTCAAAGTCTAACCAGGCCCAACAGGGGTATATACTATATACATTTAGTCCTAAAGATCCGCCTGGGTGGTTAATTGTATCTGAACCAATTAATCCAGTTTATCTACGTGTACATAATCCATTATTATCAAGAATAAATTTCAAACTTACTGACCAGGCAGGAAACATTTTGGATCTAAGACAAGAATCTCTTAATATTAATTTGTATATACGCTCATAGAACGTACGATTAAATAATCAGGGGTAAAAAAATAATCTGATTAGTAAATGCATGAAAAATAATCAATTTCTATGATTAAAGTAATTGTATATCTAATAAAGCGAGATAACTCGGCTATCTCTCTCTGCGGAGTAAATTAAACGATTATTTCCCTTACTACTACGTCGTTACCTGTACAAACCCAGTTGTATATACGTATATAGCGTATTAGTCCGTCTGTCTGTTACCTTAACGAACTATAACTTATACGTGTAATTATTTTATGAATTTTGAAAAACTGAAGTACAGTTCTACATTTCTATTAGTAATACAATTTCTGTGAGACAGCGCAAATATTTTATATATATATACTTAAATTTAACTATATTATTGATAAGAGAGCGATGGCCGAAGTGGTAAGACGGTTGGACGTAGATCGAAGTTGTGCAGACTCTCGTGTGTTCGAGTCTCCAAAAATGCTAAAGATATTATCTTGCATTTGGCGACGATGCTATTTAATTGGGGGAACCCGGAGAATTTCCTCGATATCCACAACAGACAAAATACACTCTCCTATCATACACCCTTGAGGGGTGTACCTTTTACACTCCCGGGGTTTTGTATGGGGGGAGAGTGTACAAAATCTGTTGGACGTAGACAAGATTCCCCCGTCATCACCATTTGTATATATTTCATAACCATACAATCATATGTCATTAGGATAAGTTTATGTTTGTGCTGTCCTCAAAAATCAAAATCATAACCATAAATATATAATCATAATCATACAATGATCCTCAAAAAACAGTCCCCTGACCTTCTGATCCTGTTAGGATGTCATATGACAACCTAGAGGTTCACATGGGGTTATGGGGACTACATTTTTTTAAATAATTATTCAGAGACTGATATTATTTTTTATTTTAAAGAAATAATTATTATATAATGAACCAAGTAAACATTAATGATATTATTTCTGCTATTAAAAAATTAAAACATAACGGAATAAATCTATCTGATAATCTTGATCCTGAAAAAATATTATGTGATTATGAAATATTAAAACAAAGAAAAATTGACAATAAGTACACATTACCATCCAATTATAAATTCGTAAAATCAATTTATCAGTCTATGTTAGAATCCTTGGCGGTGGTAAATGACAAACAGGTAAAACTATTTGCGCCTCTTGCACGTTACAAGAAATAATTTTTCCCTCAATTAATGCGGCTGCCAGATATTTTAGCATACATCCACAATCGGTACAACATGTCGCAAATAAAATACACAAATCTGCATATTCATTCAAATATGATCAGCGGATAATATTTGAATATATCTAACTCTGTACTCTTAATAAATAAATTGTATATAGTTTGACTCTATATTTTGCTATGGGTACCTTCACCGTCGCTCCTCTCAGTGTCACTCTCACTTTTGACAGAATCAAATAACATAATCTTTCTTGATTGCATTACACGATTATCCACAATCTTCTTTTTCTCGTATTCACGAGACAGTTCGGATCTAATATTTTCAGAAGAATGTTGGGTTCCAATAGTACTATTGCGATATATGCTTGATGTTGGAATTTTAATATCTTTACAGGTGAGTGAGGCGATTATATCGTATAGTCCACAGAAGCAAGTTTGGTTACCAGAACCAAATAGATTTAATATTGATGATGCCAGGAAAGAATTTCCTAATCTTAATGAAGATGATATTATTAAAATTATTAATAATATACGTAAATGCAGAGACGAGCACGATGAAAAACTTGCAAAAGATCTTGGTAGAAAGATAATTGGTAAATTTACTCAAGGAGGAGCATATGATCATAAAAGACACTGCACAAGATTGATTATGGACGATGCTGAACTCGATTTTATAATCGCTGATACAACGAAAAAAAAAACACATTTATAAATCGGAGTAATGCTTATTTGTCGAACGGAACCAAACTAGGCACAATTGTGAGCTATCTTGATGGTGACTCACCGCAATTTACTCATTTAAGATCATCGATGTTAGCCTATGTTTCTATAAATCTACTGTCTATGATATATAGATTTCCTCGTTATGC
>JAECUM010010613.1:0-49768 GCA_016617855.1 Megalonaias nervosa
TATATATATATATATATATATATATATATATATTGTTGGGGTGATTGGTGGTGGTGGTGGGTTGATTGACGGATTGTACCTTCTTACAAGGTGTCCGCTTTATTGTGTTATCGTTATCTAGAGGGTGATCGCCTTCGGTGTTATTGGCCCGGATTGAGTAAATATTAATATAAAGTGTGAAACTTATAGGTGGAATAGATAGAAATCTGAGCAGATATATAAACAGAATGACACGACCCCGTATATGAAAGATAACAATTTAATCAATTACATAAACAACCGTGATAATGCATTACATTAGGAAGATACACTTCTTTTTGAAATAAATCATTCACTGAATTTCAAACACAAATATACTTATATAAAAAGCCGATCTGTTTTAAATGATAGAATTGGTTCATCATAGAATCGAGTGAACAATCGAAGTCATTGCCTTGTACAACTTCATAACCTGCTTATTTCCGGTTCATTCCAATTTCACTGTGGCTGTTCCGCTTTTTCCTTCTCCAGACTCTCTATTGTCTCGCCTCTTTCGGCCCTCGTACTTTGTTTGGGTAGGTGGATATGTAAGTACGTGATACGTAGGTACTTGGATAAGTCAGTACGTGGATACGTCCAGTGGAGCTATTTCCCCTTGTGCTTTCGAGCTTTGCTCGCTTCTACCGCCAGAATTGTGTCCGTCGACTTTCCAGACATCCGGTCCCTTGGATAATTGTTTTACGAGTGAATTTCTTCTAAATTCAAACTCGGAGTCTCCTACATTTGTTTTAGCTTGCAGAAAAACGCAGACTGACTAAATTTTGCAATGGGACATATTAAAACCAAGAAATTTCGTGTGGGAACCACGCCCCCTCACCTAGCGTAACCAATCCGGATTAAATATATCTCCCGCCTTTTATACTAGGCGCCAAAATTGCGGTCCGCCTGAACTCTAGATTTCCATATAACTGATTCTGGAAAATTTCAAATCTGACATTTTCGATACAAAGATCGAAGTTAACCCTTTCTTTCCAGTCTGTCTGACTGTTAAATAAACGAATGCTTAATTAAGAATCACTTACTCTCGCGATACAGACATTAAAAATCCTTGCAGTATGGCGATTTAACACGCACCGGTCCCCATAAATCTAATTAATCATTCGCCTGCCCAAATTAATGTGCTCTTTATAGATCGACAGAAATTTGTACCCTTACATAGGCCCACCCCCCTTGAAGAGTAAAATCAGGGATTTTTACTCTCCAAACTTTTGGAGATCTAATCTGATTCACTTACACGTCCTCAGGTGAACCCTTCACCTCAGACTTCAGTAGTCTACTTAAGCAGTCAGCCCCTACATTCTCGTTGCCCTTAAGATACCGTACCTGGACTTGGTACTGCTGTAGAAATAATGACCATCTCATTAATCGTCCATTTGTCAACTTAGCTTGAGCTAAATAGGCGAGTGGTTGGTGGTCAGTTTCTAAAATAAATTTTCACATGCGTCTGTCATATAACTTTCGTCGGAGCTTTATTCCGAGTCAGGTCAGTCAATGGGCTAGCAATAGCGCTGAAGTTAGCAACATAGCGACGATAATACCCTGCCAGTCCCAAGAAAGATCGAACTTCCGTCTTAGTGGTCGGTCGTACTGCGTCCCTAAGTTGGTCGACCTTTGAACTATCTGGGGTTAACGTGTCTTCGCTGAGGGTATGACATAGGTAGGTTAGTTTTCTAAACCCTACATGGCACTTAGATGGTCGTGCGGTCAGTCCGGTTTGTCGAAGTCGCTCTAAAACGTCTTTCAGCAAAATGATATGATCGTCCCAAGTAGATGCCACTAAGAGTAAATCGTCCATGAAGTTTGAAACTCCAGTCCCCCTTAATGGTTCAAGTAATTTTCGCATCATACGCGTGAAGACACTCGGCGCATTCTGGACCCCGAATGGCATGACTACCCGCTGGTAGGTCCCATCTGGAGTTGCGAAGGCAAGATTTGCTCTGTCTTCATTTCGAACTGGAATTTGCCAGTATCCCTTAGACAGATCGATTTTCGAAAAATACTTCGCGTTGGTCACCCCGGCAAACACGGACTCAGGATCAGGTAACAGTTCTACCTAGAATTCCGTGATCCTGTTTAACTTCCTGTAATCGACGTAAAATCTGTGTGTACCGTCTTTCTTCTGTACCAACACAACAGGAGAGCTATACGCCGACTCAGCTGGTTCTATAACTCCCAAGTCTGTCATAGCTTGAATTTCATTTCGGACAGTTTCTAATTTCGCATAGGGTAACGGATATGGTTTCAACTTCACTGACTTCTCATCCAGTAGCTTTAGGGTGAACTCCTCCAACTCCGTCTTGCCAGGTCGTTCTGTCAAGACGCTTGAGTAGTCTTGGAGTAACGACTCCACTTCCTTACGTTGCTCTGACGTTAACGTCCCGTCAAGGACAACGTCGACGTAGGTTTCTTCCTTCGTCAGAGGACAACTAGGGAGTACTTCCGCCTCTCCTCCGTTGTCGTCGGGTTCTTCAGTCACAACTGTAGCAACCACGAACTCTGGGTGTCTCTAATTCACGGTAACGTTTCAGGAGATTTACGTGGTACAGCTTCGCCGGATACGGTAGTTCTGCCAACCCTTTTTCTCCGTTACCACGAATGGTCCCCTCCATGAGACTTGAAGTTTGTTGTACTCTAACGACAGCAACAACAACACCTTGTCACCCACCTCGAAGTGACGTTCCTTCGTCCTTTTATTGTAATATTTGGCTTGACACCCCCTTGCGTCGCGGAGATTCTCCTGAGCCAATTTAGAAACCTCTTCCAGCTTGTTGCGGAGATCAACAACATATTGGTATGTTGTTCGCACTTCCTCGGATGCTTGTTCATCCGTCCATAACTGTTTTAATACAGCCATGGGTCCCCTAACTGTCCTCCCATAGACTAATTCGAAAGGTCAAAAACCCAAACTAGCCTGTGGTACTTCTCGATACGCAAAAATTATCGCGGGAAGGTATCGATCGCAATCCCTGGGTCGACCTTCACAGAGCCTCTTCAGAGCCTGTTTCAATGTTCCATTGAAACGCTCCACCAAACCATTGCACTGCGGGTGATACGGGGTAGTTGTCAGGTGTCTAATGGACAGTAATCTATTTACCTCTTCCATCACCTGGCTCACAAACTGCGTCCCTTGGTCAGTTAGTATCTCCTCAGGGACACCAACTCTCGACCAAACTCCTAACAAGGCCTCAGCCACTGTGACTGAGTCAATGGTTTTCAAGGTCACGGCCTCCGGGTACCGGGTGGCGTAATCTACTATCTTTTGTATATAATGATTACCGCTTTCTGCCGCCGGTTTTATCGGACCTACCTCGAGAAAGGTTCGTCAATCAGTGGGGTGGTTCCTAGTGGCACTGGGCGATGGGAGGTCTTAGGTGCCACCCGCTGACACTTGTCACACGACAAACAGAACCTCCGAACACACCTGGCCAGTAGAATTTCCTCACTAACCTATCTTTGGTCTTCGCCACGCCCATGTGGCTTCCAAGTAGACCCTCATGTGCCAGTCTAAGCACTTCTGCTAGGTTCGCTATGGGCACAACAACATGTTTAAACGTATCAGTCCTTTTCCTGGCGTACCGGTACAAATTACCGCTTTCGTCGCGAACTTCACCTCGCCGTCTGGCAATTTCCGTATGGACCCATCTTTTGCGTTCCTGCGTAACTTGTTGAGAGACAAATCTTTCTCTTGAAGTTTCCTCAACTCGCCAGGTAGCAAATTCTCTATGGGCGAAGTCGTGGGTTTTAGCGGCTTTGACCTTGACCTTCGCTTCATAGCCCTCGTCTCAACGGATCCGACGTGTACAGGTGTACACGTGATAGGGTTAGGCTGTGGCAACACATACCTACACCCTAATATTACGTCATGAGACAGTCCAGACAAATACGCTGCTTGAATTCGTCCCTTTACATACGGCGAATCAAGATCAATGTTAACGACCGGGAGTGAATGTATATATATATATATATATATATATATATATATATATATATATATATATATATATATATATATATGCATGTTATCACCTTGAGTATTTTCCTATTGATACTAGTATTAATCAGTTTTTTCTCCATAAGCCAACTCTCCATACCCTGTCCAAAGCCTGAGAAAAATCCACAAAAGTGCACAGCAATGGTTTATGTCTTCTGTTTAAAAGATTTATTAAGTAATACAAGGAAGAAAAAAAATTATCAGTTTTTGGAGTATCCTTTTCGAAAACCTCCGGCCTTAGACAATAATTTGTTTTCTTCAAGAAAAGGCAAAAATTCTGTTAAAAAGAACAGCGGTTAATACCATACCAAGACAACTCAGTAGAGTAATTGGCCTGTAATTGGAAGGAACTGATTTATCTCTCTTATTTTTCTATATCGGTTTAACCATCCATGTAATCCATATTTCTAGAATAACATCCGTATTTAAAATCAGGTTTAAACATTTACAAAATTGGAAGAAAAACTTCTCTGTACATTTAAAATATTCATTCAAGATGGAATCTTCACCAGGCGACTTGTTAAATTTCAAATTTCTTAGTACCCTGAGTATTTCCTCTGAAAAGACTAGTTTATTTAGTAATGTGTAACTTTTGCATGTCAATCAACAAGAACAGAATCAATCACACCACAGGCAAGACTAGCTTGCTGAAAGGATAATAAATGAATGCTTGGACCGCAGTGTTAGGTACAGCGATCGAAATACAGATTCCGCAGATAGGAATTTTATATGAGGAATTGTTACCACGCATCTGATGTCCTACAAAACCTTTGTAAATTTTGTATTGTAAACCTGACAAGATTAAGAAAGTTGATTCGGCATTGATTTCTTATTCGGCGACTTGAGTTCTAAATGATATTAACAGCAGCAAACGTGTGGGAAAAAAGCAATTTGATGAAATTATTTGAATGAAATGAAACGACTTCAGTTACAAGGAATTAATAAGAAAAATCCATAGCATTTCGTATTTATTTGTTAAATAATTACAGACTTGTTGAGAATTTGGAAACTGGATCTCTTGTGTCATTTTTTCCTTCCATAGTAGAGAAAAAGCAATTTGATTAAGTGATCAGAATGAAACGAAATAACTATATTTTTGGGTTAAATAATTCCAAACCTTTTAAGAATTTGGAAACTGAATCTTTTTATGTCGTTCGCATCCTCCTTATCCTCGTGTAATCTTAAAATGGATGGAACTGGATTTCATTTACAGTGTTAGAAATAAATTCCGAACTTTATGCGTATTCCAGTAGACAAAACAAAAATTATTCGAGTAATAGGGCCGCTCGTAGCAATTATAAATTAGCAGATAATCGGCATTTCAGATTCTTTTCTTTGAACATCTTTGGTAAATATTTAGCGCAGTAGGAGCAGAAGTAGTAGTAGTGGTGGTGGTGGTACCAGTAATATCATCATCGTCATCATTATTTTTGTTTCCACATCACCACCACCAGAAAATCAAAAACAGAATAATTAAAAGGAATGAAGCTGACAGAAGACAGTAAAGACCACATGCACTTATTGATTTAGACTATAGTTTGTTTTTGTAAATAATAAAGATGATTGATACCATGTCTCAATGAAGACAAACCAGATAACAAATGAAGGCCATAGCGACTTTTTTCAATGAATTGATGTTGCTGATTTCATAGGCTCTAAGCTCATTGCCAGTTTGGTGAAGAAACGCGATGCAAGAAACTCACGTATCACACCGACTTTCATACCATGATTTTGTGCTACTCAGAATGCATGCATATATTAAGAATCATTACTGTTACAAGCAACTGTGTCCAATAAATTCTACTAAACATAAAATGTGTACATGAACACTGGCGTTTGAAAATAGGTCACGTTGACCTACGTTTGCTATGTTGATGTGGCGCTCTTCAGAATGCATGCTTATGTCTATTTTTATGACTGAACATGGAGCACTATCCCAGAGACCGACCTCAACGTAAAACTTGTGTATGATCAGTGGAAGGGGAAAGTAGGTCACAGTGACTTACTTTTTATTTAGTGGTGAGGTGGTCCTCATAAGCCATGCGCATGTTATTTCATGACTATATAAACAACAGTGTCCGGGAAAATTTCTTAAATGTATAAAGTGCATATCATCACTGCAGCATGAAAAGTAGGTCGCAGTGAACTACTAATAGCATGGAGGTGTTGTGCTTCTCTGGATGCATGTACGAGTGTATTTTTTATGATTATACAAGTAACAGTGTCACAGAAACTGACCTAAATTAAAAAAGTGTACATTATAAAACTGGAGAACAAAATGTAGCTCGCTCTTTCTTATTTGGTATGGCGGTTCATTGCTCACCGGTTTGTATGGACATACATGTTTCACGATTGTGCAAACAAGTTAGAGTAACTGATCTAAACATGGGATGTGTACATGGTCGTTTAAGCGTGAAAGGGAGGTCACAGTGATCTACTTTTAGTATGATGGTGTACCACTCCTCAGGCTGTATACATTAATCAACTTTCATGACTGTCGAAGCAATAGTAGATAATATTAATTTAAGTATATAACTGCAGCACGGACGACGCCAGCGATTACGACGAATACGACACCTGGGGAATAGCATAACTGGAGTACAGGCGACCTAAAAATTACAGGCGCATTTATGGGACGATAATTACGGAAAAATTGACATAAAACACATAAATTGTGATGGAGTGGTAGAAATGTATTCCCGCTATCGGTGATCTTTCACCAGTCTTTCCGACTGTTCAATCGCTCAACATCGTCAGGCTTGTTGTCAGAATCTTTTTATTACCATTTTTTCACTAATTCTTGTAATTTTTCTTCGCTGGATTCCTTCAGTTTTTCAACACTCGCCTATACTTGTTAATTTTCTTGTCTTTACTTTTTGCTTGCAGAGCAGGAAGCGGTTCGTGCTCTATCGATATATGTCGACCGTTTCTATGAGTGAACTTACTGTTATCAGGCTCCATATTCTGGTTGAGGGAAGTCTCTTTTTTCTCTTTCTTAAGTAAGTATTCCTGCTCCGTCTGCTAGATCAGCTAGTTGTGAACATCATAAATTCTTGCAGATATTTCCTTGACACTCCAATAAATCATACTGGTAGATCAATGCTTGTTTTCGAAGTTGTCTCCATTATTTTCTATTGCTTTAATTTCTTTAACTTGTTTAAAAATTATTTTCCTTGCAAACACATGTTGATTCTAGGTTTAGATTATTTTCTTGCAATTGTATGTTTTTTGTTTATTTGTTTGTTGTTTGTTTTTGTTTTGGGTATTTTTTGTTGGGGTTTGGGGGTTTTTTTTGGGGGGGGTAGATTATTCTTTTTGCAATTGCAGTTTGAATTGAGATTTTGTCACGTGATTATCTTTGGATTAAAAACATTTCTATATTTTATTTTTATTTTTAAATCGCCTTCATTATTAATAAGTATAAAATCTGAGAATTCAGAGTGATCATTTTAGGATATGTTTTAAAATAAAGATCATATTAAAATTTAGCTAACTATGAATCCTTCAAAACGTTACATCGTGTTTTTGAAAAACAAACAAACAAACAACAACTCTTTATATCAGGGATTCAGAAAAACATTAAATAGTTACCCATCATCTGGAGATATCATAAAGTTCAACCTTATCAGTCTTCTAATGTAATGGCGCTATTTGTTGAAGATTTTCTTAGCAGAAGAGCAGAAAAGACAATACATATATTTAAAAACAAATGCACAAACAAGCACTCTCTTGCACTGTACGTGTACTGCAGGCACAACTCTTTTTGTTGCACTTCTTATCACAGTTGCTCCAGACCTCCGAGGCTATATTCTAGTCAAAGGCGTAACATAGATTCCAACGGACCGATGACCAACCCGATAGCTAGCGGACCGATCACCAACCCAATAGCTAGCTGCCGTTTGAATAGACTAATTACCTGACCCTAACAGCACGTCTGTTTCATTTGCAAAGCATCGTCCGTAAGACAGGCGTTTTTCCTTGTGAAATGTGTATAACCTACTCAGAGATAAGTTTTGGGGTGAAAGTAAAAATCTCATGCAATTGGAAGCATTAAATATATACATATTATATAATGCAAACGATCCAGGTGTCTAACCAGTACTGCAGCAGATGCCCTCTTATTTAGCACGACAGGTGTCAGTTACTTAAAGAATCAACTGTTGCACGTAATAGGAATTGACAACAGCCCTCTGAAATTTCGAGAAGAAAAAAACAACAGTTGACTGAGCATTTGTAGTAGTTATTTGGAGTTTGGTGACTTTTCAATTGCATAAACATGCGTTTGCTCAACTGTATCGATCACCTAGACTGTGTCAGAAAAATCCAGCTAAAAGCGTTATCAACATTTTCGATAATGGAATGTGAATTTTATGTTTCATATTCATACCATATGTAAAATTTTTCACATTTTTATAATCCGGCAATTTTCATCATATTTTCATGAAACTTTCGTGTTGTGCTTTCAAGTTCTTTTTAAATAACTAGAAGTTTTGGGTGGGGTTGGGGTTATTTATTAACACATAAAAAATTCCAAAGGATTGATGCTAACGATTAGACCGACCCTTTTTCCACGGGTCACTTTCTATGAGTTTTTCAAGCCAGATTTTAACACATGACAATCGTGCCAGCTTAATCCCAGACTGTAAAGAGATTTACTAGGGAAGGTTTTTCATGTGAATGGTTCTCGACATGCGAGCAGAACATAAATTCATTACAATTTGTAGCTGAACGCGATAAAGAGCATAGTCAACTGACAAGCACGCATTCCTGCGTCCGCGCCTTGGTATCGTATATTCCGCTAATTGTTGTTTGCCGGTATGTCGGGGTGAAATATCATGCCAAATGTTTGGAAGGTAACACGATCTAAATCCTCATTATGCAACCAGACAACCCTTGCTTTGATTAAAACTATAGCAAGAGGAAGAATGTACGGCAAAAGAAAAGGATCAGTACAATGGGGGGGGGGGGATGGGAGAATAATGCATGACAGTTTTTAAATTAAAATAATTACATCGAATATATCCCAAATGCAAGCAATACAATGTTTTTCATCAAAATTGTAATATTGCGTTTTTATACAAAATGCTACCTTAACTCTTTCCGGACATAACATAAAGTCGTAGTTCTTGTCTTTCTTTTCTTTTAGAAGCAAGTAATTTCTTAGCAGAGAATGAAGAAGCTCGCTTAGCAGCACAAGGGCTCTGGGTACAATTCAGCATCATCAAGGACCCGCCGATGAAAGAATATGCGACATTCAATTATATTATTCCTCGTATTTATGTCTGTTGTATTTTTAAAATATATTTTAACCCTTATTTTTGTCATTATTTTTTTATAAATACATGTATGTAGGTAGGTAGGTAGGCAGGCAGGCATACATGCATGCAGGTACGTACTTATATATATATATATATATATATATATATATATATATATATATATATATATATATATATATATATATCTGTGTGTGTGTGTGTGTTTTACATAGAGTGAGTAAAAACTGCCAAAATGATACTAATAGCTTTCATAAAGCGATATATATATATATATATACCTCGAACATTGTGCAAACCAGCTTGCATTGTCCACATGATAACAAAGCTTTACAGCAATAAAAATGCACTGAAACAGCATTGGAATAGGTCTCTAGAGAAATATTTTAGCAGATTAACTTGTAGCTGAAATTTTTTTAAATTTATTTTACATGTTATTGATAAGTATCAATCTATTTGTAAAGGTGCTCTGTACGTTATCTTTATTTATTTTTGTGTTGTTTCATGTGACATTTTGCTATCAGTATAAATTGGTAAGAAGAGTGGATATAGAGATGCTTAGAATGTTCTGCTGGCTTGAAGTGGCCGTTATTTGTTTTTAGGTAAATCTAGAATATTAGTGGTAGAAACAAGGTCATTGCGTAAAATGATTAAATTATTTTGCAAACAGTATCCTAAGATGAAATGTGAGAATGAATTGGAGAACACAACTGGTAAATGGACTAATTGCAATACATGTGCACATAAATCAAAAGCACAATGGGCTTGAAAGATTCGAATATCTGTTCATTTAGATCATAGGGTGTGGGTTTAAAACTCATTGATACGGCCCGCGCCCTGAAGGAAGTTGCCTATGACTGAATTAGTTGAAAAGAATTTAGAACAACTTATAAGCTAAATTATAGGTATATGCATTGAAGAGCCCTCATTCAGAACACAAAATGACATAAGATTAATTCAGTTAGTTCTTGCAATTTAACATTTAAATAAAGTGTTATATATATATATATATATATATATATATATATATATATATATATATATATATATATAGTTACGTATATGTAATTAAATTGCTTGTGTGTTAGGTTTAAAATTCTTTTTTATTTTATTTTTGTTTCATTACATTTTATTGTAATGATTGTTTTCACGAGATTCGATATTTTCTTTCAGTAAAATTCTGTTCATCTGAAACGTAAAACCTATTACAGAAGCATTATTTTTAGTTCACTCTGGTACACAGGTTGTAAACACTACGCGAAAACGATTGGCTATTGGCAAGGTCTTTTCGGCCTCTAGAAAACCAAACGAGTGTAACTTTTTTATAAAATTCTGGGAGAAAGAAATTCATTGGAAATTTATTCTGGAGTTATACGGAAACATAAACTGTGATTCAATTGAGGAATTGTTTCCATTTGTACAACGACCACATCTGACGTCATCGTCTTCCATATTGGAACGTCATCGAGATTCGAACCTGGATTTTATTAGAACTATTTAGTGATAGGACTTGTATTTTTCATTCTTAGGATTAAATTTTGGATTATATTCACAAACCGTAAGTCCTGTTTCCAATTTTTACATTGTTTTCTAGGGAAATAAATTATTTTGTTAAAATATACAAAGCTTGTTGACTTCACTCTTTTCTCTTGTTACTATTGTACGAGCCTACACGTAACAATATATACACACAAAATGTGGATAATAAAACGCCGACATCGAGGGAGTTAATATTGACACAAATTACGTAGAAAATCACTGAGCTCGAACAATTCATACTTTAAAGATTTATATATGTTTAAATAAAATTATTTCAAACAATTTAGTTAAACGGTTATTATACCAAAGCTTCAAAAACTGTGTATAAAATCCCCATGTACATCAAAACATGGCACGGAGGTGGATGATTAACAGGTGATGATCTTTATTCATGGGACGTAAGTTGATCCTGTACCTTCAGGTTAGGTTGGAAGGACAACATTCTTTTATAAGAGGTGTTAGAAGGATGCGTGAAGGTGAAAAAAGATATTGGCATTAAATAAGTAATTATGAGATTATTAAAAATAAAAATAAAAGAAATAAAACAAAAACAAAAAAAAACAAAACAACATTTTGGAACTTAAGAGAATGAAAGCTGAAGACTTTCGTTCGTATACGTGCCTAGCAACACAAAAGATAACGAATGCGAGGAGATTTAAAGCGTTCTGTAGAATACTTGATAAACATATCACTAAGGATGAAAAGGAAATACGGATATGATTTTCGAAGTGCAATGATAAGAGAACAGGAAATAAATTGAACATAAGATGGCTAAAAGATAAACCTGAACTGTTAAGTGAAACGTTTGATGAAAATATTCAGAGAATATCGAATTCCAGTCCAAGGAAAACAGGCATAAGCAGACATCTTATTGAGTGGTTGGAAGAAAGGATAATAATGACTCTTTCGGGGTTCGAACCTGTGACCTCCATTATTGGAGGCAGACGCTCTAACCATTATCTATGGTAATATAAGTATCCAGTGAAGAGCGCGTGTGTGTGTCTGTGTGTGATTTGTATTTTTACCGTAGCTTTAAGAATCTTTCAGTCATATCGCTACGATGACTGCAGTGTGGCAGATATGTAGTATCGTGTCATACCCAGTCACGTTATACTGACACCAAGCCGACTAGTCTAACATTAACCTTTTATGCTGAGCGCCAAGCGAGGCTACAGCTAGTATCATTCTTTTACAAATCTTTGGTATGACTCGGCCGGGTTTGAACCCGCATCTGAGGCGGACACTCTAACCACTTAGGCTACCGGAGTGGTTGAATAGCTGATGTAATGTAACAGAAGTATCCAATAAACAGTTAGCGTAACGTAGTAGACGTATCCAATGAATAGCAATTGTAATGTGATATGAGTATCCAATTAATAGCTATTGTAACGTAACAGAAGTTTCCAATGAATAGTTATCGTAATGAGAAAGAAGTATCCAATGAGTAGCTATCGTAATGTGATATAATTATCCAATGAATAGCTATCGTAATGTGATAGAAGTATCAGGCGAGTAGCTATTGAAATGTGATAGAAGTATCTAATGAATTAGCTATCGTAATGTGATAGAAGTATCTAATGAGTAGCTATTGTAATGTGATAGAAGTATCCAATGAATAGCTTTTGTAATGTGATAGAAGTATGCAATGAGTAGCTATCGTAATGTGATCGAAGTAGGCAATAAATTGCTATCGTAATGTGATATAAGTATCTAATGAATTGCGACTGTAATGTGATAGAAGTATACAATGAATATCAATTATAATGTGATTGAAAACAATTGAAGGATAATTGCCACATATCGATTAACATTTACGAACTTTTGAGAACTTCGATGATATGAAACTCATCATCAGGAAAATTAGACTCAGCAATAGGTATGTTAATTTGCTCAAAAATTGTAGAGATTTAACATTTCGAGTGTTTAAATTTCTCACTGTGTTGGCGTAAACAAGTATGAAATAATTGACAGATAATGCGGTAGCATACCGAAGGTGGTGCTAAGTATCAATGTAATACATGTTTAAATTGGTTTAATTCGACAGAGATATTTAAGACACATATTAGACTTTATACTAGTGTAGGGATACGAGTAACATAATACTGAATTAATTAATTTAATTAAAAAATAACAAGCATTAAAATAAAAATTGGTATGTCGTAACTCATGCTGATTTCTAGGCACTAGTTTTACCACCTGAGCAGGTTTTTCGAGATGGGAAAAAAAGTTTAACTTTGTAAAGAATCAGCCCATGCCATTTTGATTTTTTTAATGCAATGTCAGTAAACAAGAGTGTGTTCCCTTGAATGACCTTCTTTGTTCTGTGTATTTGTGATTACTGTATAGACGTGTTCACTGAGGCGTAAGGAATTAGCAAACACTGTTAATTATCATTGGCAGTGCTTAAGCTCACGACAGGAACTTACCCTGGTTTGGTTCTCAGCCTATCGACATCCTGTAGCCACCTGCTGATAACAAAACTAACTTTTAAACCAGTCTTGATCAGGATCTTGGAGTTATTCCGTCACTGGGAAATTCATTTAGATATGCTCTAGATAGACTACTCATTTCAAATTTATGAAGCTAGTCCAATAATTTCTACCTCTTGTGAGTCTAGGCAGGTAACATATTGTGTGTGTGTGTGTGTGTGTGTGTGTGATTTAGATTTTTAACGTAGCTTTAACAACTTTTCAGTCATATCGCTACGATGTCTGCAGTGTGACAGTTTATAGTGATTTCTAGCACTGGGGCATCATGCCACAGACATGTGGCATGATGTCCCACCCAGTCACAGTATCTTGACACCAGGCCGACCAGTCCTAACACTAACCTCTTAATGCTGAGCGCCAAGCGAAGCAGCTGTTAGTACTATTTTTTAGTCTTTGGTATGACTTGGCCGGGATTCGAACCCGCGACCTCCCGCATCCGAGGCGGACGCTCTAACCACTAGGCCACAGGAACGGTCGGTAACAAATTGAAATTATTCGACAAGTTTCATACACTTAATTTGATATGTGCACAAATGTACGATTCTATTTATCGTATGACGAAAAATACGGATTTTTTTTACGAATCCGCATAATACTGTATTATTGTTAAATGCCTAAAAGTTATCTACGTTTCTAAGAATATGTAATGAAATATTTCGCGAATGAAGTGCGAAACGAAAATGAAGAGTTTTTTTTATTATTTCCGTTAACACATTTCTTGCGCGATTAATACAGTAAACATTGTAGGGGTAGAGGTCTAGTGGAAATATCACGGAGCGGTCATATCTGACAGATTTCAGAATTGCTTGTATGGAATTTGGTGCTTTATTTATTTTGCTCATTTTTGCCTTCAAACGTCAAATTTTCGCCTATGCATCCTTGAATTCTAATTCGGCAACAGATGCTGCACCAAATTTCGATTGTCACGTGATTTAAGTTTGCATTCAACACTCATCAATTCCCGATTTCTCCATCGTTCTCAAACGTTATTAATTATGTGTTGAGAATTAGAATCGCTACTTAAACAATTTTATTACTATATTTAACCCAAAATGTTTCCTAAAAAGGGTCCCGCACTGTATGACTGACAGCGTATCTAAAAGCAACAGGTCATATTAAGTTCAGTCACTAATAATTTGCAGGATTCATGCGGAAAACTAATTTTAAAAAGTTATTACTTGAATCCTACTGTTTGTTATTTTTAGACTGTAATTATGCATTTTGTTAGGGCGTCTAATTGATGTAAATGTATCCTAGACCATCTACAGTCTTGAAACATTTTAAGATCTTCAACCTGAGAGAGAGAGAGAGAGAGAGAGAGAGAGAGAGAGAGAGAGAGAGAGAGAGAGAGAGAGAGAGCTAAATATGGAAATGTATATTTGAATGACATATTTAAGGACAGGTATTTATCCTAAGGATTCAAACCTTTCAAATGAGATGCTACCAGCAAGGTCTTGGAGATCTCATACATTGACCACGTAACCAACAAAGAGTCCCACAACAGGATCCAGCGAGCCATCGGACTCCATGAAGACCTCTTGACCACTGTAAAAAAGCGCAAGGCAAAAAAACAATCTTGCAAGACACAGTGCGAGGGTGCAGAAGAAGAGGCAGACAGAAAAAGAGGTGGGAAGACAACATTAAGGAGTGGACAGGCATGGGATTTGTAGATTCCCAAGGGCCAGTAGAGAACAGGGAAAGATGGAAATAATTGGTTGTAAAGTCAACTGTGGTGCCCCAACGACCTCTTGGGTTACGGATTGATGATGATGATGATGATGATGATGACGATGATGATGACGATGATGATGATGAGATATCCTAAATGGGAACATAAAGTTGTTCCAAAAAGTGATATCGCTACTGTGGCGATATTACGTTTCCTCCACTGATATATAAAGGATTTAAAATGGGTAATGATTTAATGTAGAATCTATGATACGAATTCGAGTTTCATAAAAATTTAGCATTAAATCATTGCCCATTTTAGATTCTATTGATCACATATTTTTATTTTAATGGAAATTCTAGAGAAAAAGAAGAAGGAATAATTTCGTTCATTCTGACTCAAGAGCTGCACCTTTTGTTTGTTGCTCGTGAAAAATAGTCTTAGAAGCAGTTGTATAACCCATTAACAATTTAAAATAGATTTTTTTCACAAGTTATAAATCAAAGAGCAAATGGCCTTCCAAATAAATAGAACATTTTACACAGGCACAATCATTTTTCAACACAGACTATCCGATGCGTGTGATGTCACACAGTTTGATACCGGTCATGGTAGACAATTCATGTTAACACTAAAGTGTATCGGTTTTACTACTACATTCTATTGTTGGGATATTCATGTGAAAGGACGATTACTGAATAAAGAAAATTCACAGATATACTGTAATGTATTTGTGATCGAATATTTGCATTATTTCATTGGAACAGTAGACTACAGAAGACATCAACAAATTTTATTTAGAGTTGAAATTGCATCACGTAAGAAACACTAGTCGGTATGGATTTAAAAGGATGAAACGAAATCAGAATTTAAAGATAGAGAATGACATCCGTAAACTTTATCCCAGTCATTAATAATAACAGAAGAAGATCACAATAAGAGCGACCAGGAGTGCATCGTATGCTCGTTGCTCAGTGGTTTTCCAATATGTTTACGTCACTATCATTTACCTATATTACCTCACACATCATAGATATAAATGTGTACGGCATGCTGCACGTGCAGCTGTAGATCATATTATTGAAAGTTATTTTGTCTACCTATTCGAAGGGGCGTACCTAAAGCATTTGGTACCCGAGGCGGATCCTTCCTTTTGCAGCTCTCAAACAATTTTAAAATGTAAACACATGGAAAAATATATTATGTTTGCAAGTAGGTTTTTAAACAGTACCGTGCTGTCATAAGTAAATTGGAAATAACTTTTACTTTAGCGAACTTTTCATTTGGTTTGAAAACTTGTACTGGTATTTCAACTCTTCCTATAAAACAAAATCTTTTATAACAAAATATTCAGAACGTTTTAAATACCCCTTTCTACTTTTGGTAAGTTTGAGGAAACAAGATTATCGTCAATTGATAAACAATTTTATTCATCCTTAAAGAAAAACCACAGACACCCATAATAAAAGCATTTCAGGAAAACAAAATACTGTAGGTGATCTTTATGACTGCTACTCGGTAAAGAACACTTTAATGTTGTGTGACAATTTGGAAGAGTTTAAATCATCAGATATGGAAAACTACATGTTACACCCCTACTTCTACAATGACACCGTTCCAGGACACGATGTCTGTTTTATGATGACTGAAATAAGAGTTAGATAAGTGACAGAGACGTTTACCTGATGCATGAAGGCGAAATTAGTGGAGGTATTAGTAAGGAAAAGCTATTTAAAAAAAATTATTTAAAGTATTATAATCCGTCAAAAAAGGACTCGTTAACAGAGTACCTAGATCGTACAAGATATTTTGCTAGGTCAGCGTCAGAGTAGTACGTACGGTGGATTCCGAAATGAAAATAATGATAAAACTGAAAATACGATGAAATTAACATTATACGATGGCCTGATAAATGCTAGAATGGATTTGTCTCGGGTGTTAATTCAGAAAAACCACCAGCAATATGACTATTTCAGGAATTATCCATTAGCACGTGAAGAGAACGAAACTCAGTTCAATGAAATTTATAAGCTTCAAAATGCAATTAAATGAAGATGTCAAAGGAAAGAAATCAAGGTGAAAAAGATGACGTGTACGTTTTATGACTAAGACAATTATGGGATAATGAGTTTAAAGCAAACACATCATAAAACTCTTGTTCACTGAAATATTTGGGATGCAAAAATATGCAACTCGGGTCACTAATCTAACAAAAGACGACCAATGATTTTAAAAATACATTAAACTGGTGACAAACGAAATATTCGCTGATTAGAACTGTAATAAAAAGAACAAAAGTTAGAATCGTTAAGAATATTAATTCGTTCGAGAGATTAGAGAAAGACACACACTCATGTTAAGATAGTCACGATTATCAGGAGAAAATAATTTAGCTGAAATAAAACCCAATATATATTGAGTTAACTAATACGGAAATAAGCACAGTTATAATGCACATATTCTATTACAATCTTTTAAAAGCAAAGTAAACAAAAAATTTGAAAATTATACGGATTCTCTTTTTGCTGGTTTGTTTTTTTTTTATAGTTTTTTTTATTTTTTTTTGCATATGAAACATTATTTTTAATAATGACATGAAGTGAATTAGAAATAATTTCAACACATGTGATTATCCTAACGACAAGAAGTATAACCTGCCTTCTGTAAACAAGAAAAGGATAGGTAAACTGCAGGATGAACTAATTCAAAGAGCAAAATATATTCGTTCAACATAAAAAGAAACATTGAAAGGAAGAAATGTAAAAAGTGTGATGAAGTCAGCTGTTAACAGTTACAAATCAAATGGGTATAACAATTGTTGTTTATTTTTTTGTTTTTTTTTTTTTTTTTTTTTTTTTTTTTTTTGTTTTTCTTTTTACTGACGACGTGATAGTTTTCAAATCCTCAGATCTTATAAGCACGATATTTCCAATGTTGAGGTGCAAACGTTATCAGTTCATTAAACGACAAGAAGTATTCAGTAAACATAATTTAAGCAATACCTTGTGGGTAAACTAAACAGTATAAATTATTTTGCAAATATTTTGGGCAAACAAACATCATTAATTTAAAATGACGGCATTATTGCAAGACCAATAATTTTCTGAACAGTGATAGCCATATTACATTGATGTCTACAGCAACAAAACTAGTTTGGTTATCCTGCACTTTTGTCACTTTCATATACAAACTATAGTTTAGTCTTAACTAAATATGAATTATAATAAATTATTAGCCGTAAATAAGTTGAGTATTTATCCATCTTAACACAGCAGAATTGACCCGGTTCCACTTTAGGCACTAGTAGAAAGATCAAGTTCAAATTTACGAGTGAAACCTACAGCGCGTGATAGATAAATAGATAGATAGATAGATAGATAGATAGATAGATACATACATACATACATAAATACATACATACATACATACATACATACATACATACATGCATGCATACATACATACATACATACATACATACATACATACATACATACATACATACATACATAGTCTTTAATTCAACACGCATTTGCTCCATACATTTTAGAGAGAGAGAGAGAGAGAGAGAGAGAGAGAGAGAACGAACTAGTTGTCCTGTTTACATAGTATTGAAGCGGTACCGTACCGTTTAGCGACATTGCATAGTCCGAAGACGTCAAAAGGACCGTTTAGCTACCTTACTCAATGCTGAAACGGCAACGTACTCTTTGGTGATATTACGTAGTCCTGAAATAGCACAAGTTTTTGAAACTTATGGGCAGTCGAGAGGCATCAAACGGACAATATTTATTTATTTATTTATTTATTAATCTTCAGTTCGAAAGTTTTATTTTGATTACTTACCAAACGATTTGGTACTATGACGTTTCAAAAGCGAGCAGATGCTTATTGACAATTATTTCAGTATTAATTAAAAATCATTAAATTTAGATACATTAAATAATGTTTTTTTAACAATATAAAAATGGTTTCAGAATTAAAGCACATAACAACAGCAAAAACAATTATGGTTACGAAACGTCGTTGTGCTAAATTCGGGTACGGATAACGTGAAAGAAAAAAATTTATCGTGTCAGGAAAACGTATTTGAAAAGTGCTGAATAGTCGTCACAACGTTTTTGTTTCTTCGAACCTGTCAGGAAACTTAATACCGATTTATTGACAAAATAACGTTATTTTTATTAAGCTGCAGCTGCACGCGCAGAACGCCGGACACCTGCAGACATATGCTGGAGACATAACATATGTAAATAACAATGACGTAAACATGTCGGAGAAGGAGAACAAAATTCAGCTGCTGTTCAAGGAGCATACTGTAAAATCCAGGCGATCTTAATGAACTCTGCGACTGACATCAAATTCGACTTGAATGAAGTTTGCGGATGCAGTTGTCTGCCACATACTACAGTTGTTAGGTGGTTTCGTCTTTTAAAGATAGAAGATGACCAACGTTATCGCAAAACATATTCTGCGATTTATTAAGCGATTAGTGGCTTTGTGAAGGGGACAATAGACCAAGTTAAAATTAGCTGAAAATAACGCTCTCTGGTTATCTCGCAGAATCTCGAAATTCCAAAACGAGGAGTCTCTGCTGAAAGAATTACAAACAATCAAAATGTTAGAACGTGAGAAACATAACGATTATAGCTTATAGGATTTATATTGTTTAACCGTCACCACCCCACCCTACCCCCAAAGAAATCTTAAAGTTCATTAGTGTCATTGGACAAACGGCCATGTTAGTGTCGTGTACCTACGTCCTAACTTGCAGGAAAAAGTACGCCTCGCAGTTTACAAAAAATAGAATAATGTTATTTTAAATTAAAATAATAAAACAATAGAATAATATTATTTTAGATTAAAATACAAAACCTATAGAATAATGTTATGATAAATTCAAATGTCAATACTATAGCATAATATTATTTTAAATTGTTACGTGTCTAGGCTCGTACAAAGTAACAAAGAAAAGAGTGAAGCCAACAAGCTTTGTAAAATTTAACAAAATAATTTATTTCCCTAGAAAACAAGGTAAAAATATGAAAAGGCACTTACAGTTTGTGAATCTAATCCAAAATTAATCCTAGAATTTAAAAATACAAGTCCTATCACTAAAAAGTTCTAATTGAATCCAAGTTCGAATCTCGATGAAGTTCCAAGATGGAAGGCGATGACGTCCTGTATAACCAGTTTTGTGCTGATGTGTCAACAGTTCCTTGTTGAGTCACCAAAAATATAATTCCGGCTTTAGAATTCCAAATAATTTTAGTAAATGTCTTTGCCCAAGAAGTTCGGTGAACACACGTAAAGTCTCCAGGAAAATAAATTATTTTAAATAAATAAAACTCAATTCAAATGGGAACAACAGGAATACCTTTCAGCCTGAAGGTATGGCTTACAACTGACTATAAAATCACTATGAACTAAGTTTTAACCCAACTAAAAACGCAATTTCAGACCCGCGTGATGGGTCACGTGGTCACTTAGTTCGAACAGCGCAGTAAAATAATATGGCAATTGGCACGTTGGCTACTGTAGCCTTAGCTAAGAATCAAAGATTCCCACACTGGAAACGAATTTAAAAATAAAACGTTGTATTCAGACTAAAACGTAGGCGAAGTATGACCTTGATTACGACCAATGATTTTCACTCAGTGTTATGAAATCTGAATAAAGATTAAGAACTAGGTCAGCTAAAAATACAATGAAGCAACACTTTTGCATTCTAATCAAGCCAAAAGAACTGAACTGAATTTACTGGGAAAAATGTCAAATCCAGTAAAAAAAAAATGTCATTACAATAAAAAGTAATGAAACAAAAATAAAATAAAAAGAAATTTAAAACTAACACACACGTAATTTAATTACATATACGTAACAAAATTAAAATACCAAAATTGTAGTATAATGTTATTTTAAATTAAAATATTAAAACAATAGAATAATGTAATTTTAAATTAAAACTATTTGGATAATTGTCATACTTAGATCCAAGATTCTGGAAAATCGGTCCATGAAGACGTTTTCAGGGTTTGAAACTAACATTAGTCCGTTAGTCAGAGACTGGTAGAGGTAACTACAGACTAAAATTAGGTAAATTTTATTTTAAATTTAAGTTCAACAGAAAGGGTGGGGTGGGATGTTCGTGGGAGACGCTTTCTTCTGAATCTGCAAGCATAGTGATTGTTTTTCCACTGATTTTAGTTTAAATTTATTTAAACTACATGCCTCAAAAGATGCTTTGATAACTAACCTGCATATACCTCTAAACATGCTTTGACAAATATTATTAAAACTTAAAAGAACTTGCTTTGGTGCAAAAGAAAATAAAATACGTTCTAAAACAAAGTTTTAGTATAAAACCAATTTCCATGAGACATTTTTGGTTTGCTTGGCTGTATATGTTATTGTTTTTATAAACATATTGGAGAATAGCATGGACGCCCGCACATTGGGGCCAGGGGGCACTTGTCCTCACCCGAGGATTTCACCTCGAGACATGCTGTGGCTTACATCCGTGAAACTTAATGGCTGACCACTACATGTTTGCCCCCAAGCTCCCGAAAAATAATTATGTAGGCGCCCCTGCGGGAATAGGTTGATGACGATGACGACAACGACGACGACGATTATTATTATTATTATTATTATTATTATTATTATTATTATTATTAGAGACCTACATATTCTAAATGCTCATATTTTTTATCAACACTACTGTTACGTATATGTAATTAAATTGTTTGTGTGTTAGTTTTGAAATTCTTTTTATTTTATTTTTGTTTCATTACATTTTATTGTAATGATTAATGAAAGGATTCGAAATTCTTTTTCAGTAATTCGATATTTTCTTTTAGTAAATGTTGTTTATCTAAGACGTAAAACGTGTTACATGAGAATTATTTTTAGTTAACCTAGTTCGTCTTGGGTTGGGAAAATCGTAAACAGGCAGTTAAAATGATTGGTCAGTATCAAGGCCATACTTTCCTTGCCTGATCACCATGTGTAAACAACGTTTATATATTATTGGTTCTTAAGTATGGCTACACTGGTGTACGTGATAGATTTCTTGTAGTAAGAGACCACATGACCCATCTCGCGAGACTTGAAATGATGTTTTTGGGGTTTAAATACGCATTCTTAATATTTTTCTGTCAGAGTCGTTTAACATCTTGAAGGAACAAGGTGTTATTTTTATTTGTTGCCAGATTGTTTGTTTTTCATCTGAGTTTTGGATTTAATAATTTATTCTTCTGGAAACTCAACAAGTTGACTTTCGTATAAAAAGATTCTGAAAGATATTCATGGAAATTTATTCTGGAATTATTCGGAAACAAAAACTGTGATTCAATTGAGAAATTGTTGATATTCGTACATGGACCACATCTGACGTCATCGCCTTCCATATTTGTATGTCGTCGAGATTAGAGCCTGGATTCTAATAGAACAATTTAGTGATAGGACTTGTGTTTTTCATTCTTAGGATCAAATTTTGGATTATATTCACAAACCGTAAGCCCTATTTACCAATTTTTACATTGTTTTCTAGGGAAAATAAATTATTTTTTTAAAATGTACAAAGCTTGTTGACTTCACTCTTTTCTTCTGTTACATTTGTACGAGCCTACACGTAACACTATAAGTACATGTACATGATGTCATGATACTTAATTTACATTGTTAATGTACAGAACCTCAACCTTTGAATATATTTATAAAACAAATTTTAAAAAAAGATCCAGCTTTTAAACTGGTTTGCAATCAGAGACAAAAGACATAATGTTACAGGAGATTTTACTTTTATTTATTGTAATTCTTACCATTATCAAACCAATTAAAATAATAAATTAGTTCAAGAATTTTACAATTATAAATATAGTACCCTTGGGTTTTAATTATTCAGCTGCTCTCTGTGACATTAAAGATTTTAAAAAACTTTAAAGAATTTTTGAAATATGAATGTAGTGACACATTATTCCGACTAATTAAGTGTGCTGCTCTTTCCAGTATAAAAGTACTTTAATGGATTATCTATGATGAGAGAGAGAGAGAGAGAGAGAGAGAGAGAGAGAGAGAGAGAGAGAGAGAGAGAGAGAGAGAGAGAGAGAGAGAGAGAGAACCAAAACTGCATATTTCATTAAGTTATTGTAATTGTATACATTGTATCCTGGGTAGATGAGCGTGTTGTGGGACAGTCTTAGGATCTTTCCTTCAACAAGAGAAAAAAAAACTCTACAGGTCTTACTCAATAATTATACAGGGTAGAATTTTACTGATCACTGTCTTTTTATTTGGTTTGATTTTATTTAATTGCCAATATGTATCCTGGGTAGATGAGGGTGTTTTGGGACATCCTTTTGCTGTTTTGGGGTAGTCATGGAGTCCTTCGTTTGGTGATAATCACCAGCATGGGGAGAAAACTCTCTTGATCTTACTCGATAATTATACAATGCAGGGTTTTACTGATCAATGTCTTTTTTAAGGTTTGATTCAATATAACTGTATACATATATCCTGGGTAGGTGAGAGTGTTTTCGGTCAGTCTTGTGCTAGCCCCATGACTTTCAGGGTGATAGGCAGATAAATTGAAGTGTTGGATGTCTAATTCATGCATAAATTGTTGGAAATAATCAAACATAAAATTACTGGACAGATTTAAGGAGACAAACAAGTGTTAAAAACATTTCCTAAACTTTTAGAACAGTTTTTGCTTTAATAATCTTCAAAGGAATAGCCTACGGAAATCTTGAGGACTCACACATTATGGTCAACAAATATTGGTTGAGGGACTTGATATTAGGTAAGGACCGACAGTCTACCATTTTTCTGCTAAATGGCTTGTCAAATGGTCAAATGCAGGAATAGGTTGCAGATGTGCCTTAGATATCTTCTGATTGGGATTTTCTACCATTTGACAAGTGTGACAAGATCTATGGTACTTATAAACATCACTTTTAATTTTCGGCCAATAAAAATGATTCAGGATCTTGTGATAAGTCTTATCGACACCAAAATGACCAGCTTAAGGAGTTTTATGGGCTAGACTATGAATTTCCTGTCTATAGACGTTCGAAGAACAGTTTGATTGCTCACTGACCACTCATCATCAGCAGGTACATCAGGTGGTCTTCATTTTCTCATAATGACCCCATTTTTCACAAAGTAACAAACTGGTACTTGTGTGACTTCAATTTCTGAAACCCAGTCTTGTGTCTTCTCTGAGGAATAGTACTTGGGGGCCTATAACTCACATTTAAATATCTTGCATGCTGATAAAGTAGCTATTACTTTCTGCTTACTGTAGTCAGAAATTGTCTAGTCGTTTCTATTATTCTGTGAAGAAACTAACTTATGAATCTCTCTCTCTCTCTCTCTCTCTCTCTCTCTCTCTCTCTCTCTCTGTAAGGGTGCAAATTTCTGTCGATCTATAAAGAGCACATTAATTTGGGCAGGTGAACGATTAATTAGAGTTATGGGGACAGGTGCGTGTTTAAATCGCTATACTGCAAGGATTTTTAATGCTTGTGTCGCGAGAGTAAGCGATTCTTAATTAAGCCTTCTTTTATTTAACAGTCAGACAGAATGGAAGGATATGGGTAACTTCGATCTTTGTATCGGAAATGTCAGATCTGAAATTTTTCAGAATCATTTATTAGGAAATCTAGAGGTCAGGCGGACTGCAATTTGGCGCCTAGCTATAAAAGGCGGGAGATATATTTAATCCGGACTGGTTACGCTAGGTGAGGGGGCGTGGTTCCCACACGAAATTTCTTGGTTTTAATAGGTCCCATCGCAAAATTTAGTCAGTCTACGTTTTTCTGCAAGAGAAAATATAGGACACTCCGAGTTTGAATTTAAAAGAAATTTTCTCGTAAAACAATCATCCAAGAGACCGGATGTCTGGAAAGTCGACGGACACAATTTTGGCGGTAGAAGCGAGCAAAGCTTGAAAGCACAAGTAATTTGCGTCAATCTCATGTTATCCGTTGATACCAATATAACGATTTGCTTATATTTGCATGAATTTATTTGTTTAAATTCGTAGATCAATTTTCTTGGTATGAGTACAACTGTGTTGAGCTCATCTATCTGAATCCGTACAATGATCTTCTTTATATAAGTTTGATGAATTGTTTGAATGTGTCGTCTTGATTGTTATAGGAAAATAGGTATTCTAAGAATTTTATGCCTCACCTTAGTTGATATGAGTTACGAGAATCAGTGTGAATTCACCGACCTTAGATGATTTCACGTATGATAAAGACTTGAGTGCGTATTGACTGAAATTAACGTTGTTAAGCCATGAAGTGAGATTTCATATATGCTAAAGACTTGAATGTGTGTATTCGCTGGAAATAACGTAGTTAAGCCATGTAATGAATTTCATTCATTCATTTGTGTAATTGAGACGAAAACGGAACTGTTATGTCTCTTGTGATGTTAATGTGAGTCCGGTTGAAAAAAAGCCGTTAGGAAGTACATCAATCTTATGAAATTAGGTTTGTTTATGGTCTGCCATGTTTGGCTTGACCAGATAGCCTTTGGTATCTGTTTGAATTCCGATAGGACAATATCTGACATAACGAGAGGGGAGTAATGATCTATTCCCAATAGGATATCTGACAGGAAATTTAGGTTGCTTCTCTGTTTACTTTGGAAGGGGAAATAACTCCACGGACGTATCCAAGTACCAACTTCCAAGTATCTACGTATCTACGTACTTACGTATCCACCTACCCAAACAAAGTTCGAGGGCCGAAAGAGGCGAGACAGTAGAGAGTTTGGAGAAGGAAAAAGTGGAAAGGACCAAGAAGAACAGCCACAGTGAAGTTGGAATGAACCGGAAATAAGCAGGTTATGAAGTTGTATAAGGCAATGACTTCGATTGTTCACTCGATTCAATGATGAACCAATTCTATCATTTAAAACAGATCGGATATTTATATAAGAATATTTGTGTTCGAAATTCGGTGAATGATTTATTTCAAAAAGATGTGTATCTTCCTAATGTAATGCATTATCACGGTTGTTTATGTAATTAATTAAATTGTTATTTTTCATGTACGGGGGCTCGTGTCATTCTGTTTTATATATCTGCTCAGATCTCTATCTATTCCACCTATAAGTTTCACACTTTATATTAACATTTACTCAATCCGGGCAATAACACCGAAGGCGATCACCCTCTAGATAACGATAACCCAATAAAGCGGACACCTTGTAAGAAGGTACAATCCGTCAATCAACCCACCACCAACAACCACCAACCCCAACACTCTCTGTTGAGTGATTAAGTCATTTAAATTATGGAATTTACTGTATCCATTGTTCCGAGAAACATATATTAGGGATAACAGGCCCAAATTAAAATTTCATTTCAGGTTCATAAATATAATAGTTTTGTGAAGGTCAAAGCATTAGAAATAACAAATTAGCAAACAAAATATAATCCTTTTCATGGTTTTTTGCTCATAGCAAGTGCAAACAACTTATTTTATTGCCCGCAACAAAATAAATTCTCCAAAGAGTGAGCATTTTTGTACAGTCTATATATTGAATAAAAATCCAGTAATGGAATGTTTGTTGGGGTTTTCTTGAACAGTCACTAGGGAATATAACCTGACCGTTCCTGAGACATAATTTACAAATGTATGTAGTATACAAAAGGAATTGTGTCTCGGCCAATCCAGAATTTACAGTTTTAATTCCTCAGATATTGCAATTATGAGTATGTGTCCAATCCAAACTCAAATTGTGTGAAAAGTTTGTCTTTATTCATGTTTTATTCATGTGAAAGTGAAAAACAAAAGGGATGGGAAATAGATCTATAAGAACAATGTAACAAGACAATCCAGGAATTTTGTTTCTTTTAATTGCCTACCTGTATGATAATTTTTGTTTTAGACTAATTCATCTAACAATATTGGTTTTATAAATGCCGGTTTACATTAAATATTTATTTTTCTCTAATATTTCCTGTGAAAAGTTAAACACAGAACTGTATATAGTTTTAATTTATTTATTTTGCTTTATTGCATAGTTATTTTGTGCTGATATTTTTTGCATCATGACAGTATTAACTTATATTATAAACAGGATAAAATAATGATAAAAATCACAGACAAATGAAGATGTTTATGCAGAGGTGGGGGATGGATGCTACAACAACCTGAGCTGTGAGTAGCCTTAAAAATTTTAAGTTTTTGTTTTTTTTAAATTATGTGTGAGGGTGTGTCTTACTCTTCTAACAGAAAACAATCACATCTGTGGAAGCTACATGTAAAAATTTGTATTAATCTTTTTAACTACTATATTAATTTCATATCCAAGCAAGTTTGGTACTGTATTGTAGCGGTAGTAATAAAATTGAGCTGGTTACTGGTAGCGGTAGTAACATTATTTATATTCAATATATTATATTTTTTTATTATTGCTACCAAAGGAGTATGACGTTTTGTCAGTGAAGTACCTTACAATCAATCATCTTGTCTGTACTATAAATATCGCTTCATATATGGATGAATACGATTTTAAATAATAAAAAAAACGTAGTTTCCAGTTTGATATCTGTGGAAATAAAGCATCTCATAATTGTAAGGAAATGTTCTTTATGTTTAGGTATAGAAAATATGTTTCGTACTGTTAGAATTTATTTTCTTATATAATGAAATAAGTTCATATTTTTGTAGCATATAGCTATGCTACAGTATATGCTTTGTATGTGATGTCCTTGTTTCAAGTCATTTGCCTCTTGCTGTTGTACTGGAATTGGAGATTTAAAATGAAATTGGAGATATGAGATACCTGTCACAGACAACTAGTGACAATACATGCTGGCTATTTATGGAGGGCTACTGCATGATCATCCATGCGATACATATATAAGAATTCTGTATAATTTGAATATTTACCTTACTTCTTGTTATATATATATATATATATATATATATATATATATATATATATATAATTAAACTGCCACTGTAAACTGCAGATTAACAGTAAAAATTAATTTCATAGGGATGAGAGAATAAACAGAATCCTCATCTCTGTAATGTACTCTCTCTCTCTCTCTCTCTCTCTCTCTCTCTCTCTCTCTCTCTCTCGTGAATAAACAAAAAAGAGAAAGTATGGCCTTGCGGTGCAATTATCTGCAATTTGTTCAAACCTTATGAGGTCTTTACTGATACAAAAAGCAGAATTTGCATTGCTGTGCTCTAAAATAATAATCATGCTCTAAATTGATAACATTGTGAATGAGAATATATAAACAAATTAGGTCATTAAACCTTGCTTGTAAGCGGCTACCCTATTCTGCCACCATGCGGTAGCGGTAAAGTACAGTGTTACACCATAAAATGTCCAAATAAAAATGCGGTGGAAAGGGTCAGCGGAAATATAACATTGTGTAAATACATCTAATTGTATACAATTTGATACATTTAATTTGTTTTGTGCTTCTTGCAGGCCACCTCTCTTCCGAATGTTGATACTCTGAGAAATCAGCTGACTGAAATGCGGTAATATAATTCGAATGATATTTGAAATAAGACGCCCAAACATGCCGTAAAGTGGTATAACCTCTTGTTGCTAGGGTCAGGGGAGTAGTCGTATTGTAAGAAATTGACGTGTCACAGCGCCATCTGTTGTCATAATGAGGCATTATTTTATGCTACTTCCGTGATGCTAACTTGCAACGTGCTTGATGCTACATTGTAATCATAATTTTAGAAGGTGCAATCTGTGTAACTTGTGATATAGCAAGTTTAAAAATAGAATATTAAAACTTGTAATAACTGACATAGCATTTGCAATACGACAAACTACATAATCAATTCAGTAGTTGGCAAATTCCAAGATACAATGACGCAGAAAGAAAGTAGATCTAAGCTCTTGCAAGCAGCCATTTACTGCTTACATCAATGAATAGAAAATTCATGACTACAATTATGAATGTAGCACATGCAAGCAGCCATTTAAAATAACGCAGAAGGAAAGTAGCACTTGCAAACTGCCACATACAATTTGCATCAATGGAGAATACAATATACATGGATAGATTTATGAAAGTAGCACTTGCAAGCAGCCATTTACAATAATGCAATCAAGGAAGAATAGAAAATACACGCATAGAAGTATGGCGGTAATCCCCCTCCATATCCCAACGCCTATCTCCGCTTCCATGTCCATTTAAAGAACCGTCACCAACAGTGCTAGCCCGGTTTTGATTTATAGCGATCGATATCAGGGAAGGTAACTCGTCCGCAACGCGGGTTGTGAAAGGGGTCTGTTCATGAAGATTCTCAATACACAATGAAAGATATTTATATTATCAAGGGCATTAATTCATCAGCTGTTTTTATTATGCTGACGAATCAATTTAATCTCGAAAAGGTTTGTACAAGACTGGTCCCGCATTTGATGGCGGCTGATCGAAAACAAACTCGGATTGAAATCGCCAAACAGCTACTCGACAAAAATAAAAAGATTGACCAACGACGTTTGAATGAGATTGCCATCTGTGGAAATTGGATTTACTTATTTTAACCCGACTCCAGAAAACTACTAAAGTTTAGATCCAATAAAACGAGCAGAGTTGTATGTGCTTTATTTTTAGATGCAAAAGGTTCTGTAAAAGAAAACCGCAACAACCCTTGAAATTAAAACAAATGCTCTATGATGTGAAACCAGGCAATACAGAAGATAAAATCACGAGAAAAGGTAACAGCAAAACAGTGACAGTACCTAGTACCATACTAGGCAAGAGTGGAAAGGAACTGTTGATCACATTATGTTTGAAAAGAGAAAGCAACAAAGGGATGTCTCCTATTGAAGAAGACCTGCAACCATAATGTCCTCCAAAACATGTTTTCAAAGGTGTTCAGTAAAGGTACCAGAGGAAATAGAGATGCAAGCATTAAATAGTAATGAGCAGGTAAGATGGACAGGTGAGTGAAGCTGGGTCTATACATGAAGAATTCAAGATTATTCGCAATATAAAAGGAAAAGGAATTAAGGGGTTAGGTAAATGCTAAAAAAGTTGTCAATTCGAAAATAGATCCTACAAAATGTGCATGGACACAGATTGAAGAATAATGAAGATATCAAGAGAGAAAGAGATCCAGATAAAACAGATGCATTATAAGGACGATTAGAAGGTATTGAAGATAAGAGTTTCGTTGGATGCATCATCTTCGTTAGCCAAGGTTCCGATATGATAACCCTATCTACGCTTTGGCGGATCGAACAGATATTTTAGAGCTTTGTCCTAGCGACATCTATTTGATTTCATTAGTTGCCTCCCTTGCAATTGACTTAAAAAGGATACTTTTTAAGTTCAACATCGAAATTATGACTATGTACCAGAGGGAAACCATTATGAGTGAAATGTATTTGTACAAACACGGACCGGCCGAGGAAAATTGCTTATTTATCAGTCTATTCAAGTTGTGTGCTCCCCTTGTTTCGATCAAGTAGGAATAGTGTTCAAATTTTAACAACTTCATTTTGATTGGATGTGGTTGCTTGCCGCCGCATCCAATGGAATTCACAGACCCAAAACATAGACATGTCTGCTCGACCCGCCAAGGTGTAGATAGGAAAATCATATCTGAACCTTGGCTGGCGAAGATGTGGATGCATTGGAATGCATCAAGCTATATCTTCTAACAAGGTCACAAATACCATTTGTTTTGTATACAATTGTTCATCAGTTGTGTATACAAGTTTGATAGACCATCCATTACGCAGTGTCAAAACACTGGTCTTGAACCTCAGTTGTATTGAGAACAATCTACTGGGCGTCTGCGGGCAAATTCATTTATGCAAGATTGATGTTACCATCTAGTTTTTCAGTTTTCTTCACTTGGAATACTAACTTGGTACTAGTTCGCTTTTGTTAGCATGACTGGTGGCGGATTTGTAATCCGCACAAATCCGCCGTCCACCACCAGATATGTTAAAAAAAGGCGGAAACAATTTGTTGGTCACACTTGGTACAAACCAAGGATGCTTGTTATTAAGAGTTTGTTTTACAGTCAATAAATAAGATGTGGTAAATGGAGTAAAAGTCTGACCACGAAGTCTATTTTGATGAGTAACTCGTTTATTATTAACGAATATTGTATGCTACCTGCATGTTTGAGATATCAAACTTGGTCGTTGGATCGAAAAGAGAGTTTGCTCTTTATAGACTAAATAATTGTAGTTTCTCAGAGTACTTTTTCTAAAAATAAAAATGGTCCTAGTAGCTGCCTCGCTTAGTGCTCAGCATTAAGAGGTTAGTGTTAGGACTGGTCGACCTGATGACAGGATAATGTGACTGGATGGGAGATGATGCTTCAGGTCTGAGGCATGATGTTCCAGTGCTAGACAGCACTATAAGGTCTCACTGGATAGTTTCGTATTTTGACACCTCCCTAATTTTTAAGGTAGAAGGCATGAACCTAATTATCATAAGCCTACCATTTAATAATTCACACAGAAGCTAAATCTGTAATGTGGTTTAGATTTACTTTGAGTTAGGCTTGAAAATGGGTTGGCTTGTTCGGTGACTGCCTGTCGCAGTTAGACTAGCACTGGAGATCAAATGCGTAACTAGGACTGCAAATGAACAGCCGACTTGGCTTACGTATTTACGTATGTCTGCTGCAGAGGTCAATATCTAAAAATCGAGATGGTTGAGGGGTGATGAAAAGTATGCTAATTTGTTATAGTACTAGTGAACTTTATTCATGCATAAGGCACTTACTGATTCTTTTAGCCGCATTGTCACAGGAAAATTGTCAAAATAGCTCTTTGCTGTCAAAAATGAATGTAAAAAGAGGGGTTTTCTAGTATAGTTTTCTAATATAGTTTTCTAGCTATTTTTAAATATTGTTGATCAGTCAGTTAATCTTACCTAGTGGAGGAGCCTCCACTTTTATTCGTATTGTTACGTGTAGGCTCATACGAAAGTAACAAAAGAAAAGAGTGAAGCCAACAAGCTTTGTAAGTTTTAACAAAATAATTTATTTCCCTAGATAAAAAGGTAAAAATATGAAATAGGACTTACGGTTCGTGAATATATTCCCAAAATTAATCATAGAATTCAAAATATAAGTCCTATCACTTAACAGTTCTAATTGAATCCAGGTTCGAATCTCGATGAAGTTCCAATATGGAAGGCGATGACGTAAGATGAGGTCGTTGGACTGATGGCAACAAATCCTCGTTGAAACACAATTTATAATGCTCCAGTTTAGAATTCCAGAATAAATTTCCACTAAATGTTTTTGTCCCAGAATTTTTATAAAGAAAAGCACTTGTGTTTTTCCAGAGAATATAAATTATTCAATCCACAAAATAGAAGAAGTCTAAATCAACTGGCATCAACATAAAAAAACACTTTGAGTTTTAAAGGTGTAAAATACGACTGACTAATCTACTAGAAAACGTCTGTTTTAACCCACGATTTTAGATCACATGATGGCTCACGTGACGAGGCTACGTGATCACTAATTTGAACAGCGCAGTAAAAAAAAAAAATTGCCATTTTGCACGTAGTCTAGAATAGCCCTATCTAAGAATCAGATTCTCACGCTGGAAATAAATATAAAAAAAAGGCTGTTTACAACTTATCTAACACGTGGGCCGAACATGGCCTTGGTAATGACCAATCATTTTCATTCAATGTTTACAAAATCGGAACCAAGATTAAGAACTATGTTAGCTAAAAATAAAAATGAAGCAAACATTTGCGTTCTAAACAGGTCAAAACAAAAGACTAAATTTACTGGAAAAAATATCAAATCCAGTAAAAATATTATCCTTACAATAAAATGTAATGAAACAAAAATTAAAAAAGAATTTAAAACTAACAAACAAGCAATTTAATTACATATACGTAACAGTATCTAAATGTTGTTTTTTAATTAATCAAATTTAAATTTATATGTTAGAACTGAAACAAAACAAGATCAAAGTAAACATTAGTTGATTTTTTTCTTCTTACAGATCCTTGGTTTCCCAATCAGAACATATAGTGAGTAGCGAGGACAGCAGGCGCCAGGCGATATCATCCAGAATGGATTTCTTTCTAGTTTCCTTCTATGATAGAAGTCCTTTGGTTCGTCTTGGTCATTAGGATGCTTACATTTTATCATACCGTTGTACCACAAGTTAAAAATAAAAATCTTTCAGTTGTAGATTATATACTATGTCATGCTATTTTCTGTGTTCATTTCTAATTTGTCTATATATTCTTACAATGAGCGGTTTTATAATGGACTTAATAAAATTGTACAATTGTATGCAGCTGAAACCAGTATTATACATTTTAAGGTTTTTTTTGTAATTTTCAGATCCTTCCTAGATCACAGTTTAGGATATATGATGATCAAGGAAACCAGCACGCGCCAGGCTCTTATCCAATTTTGGCTTTTCATGGTTACCAGGACTCTTATAGTTTTGATCATTTAGTTATCTTCCAAAATTAAAGTATACTTTTCTAATATTTAAAAATTGTGTTTCAGTGTATCTCATTAGTAATGTTATGTTCAATATACTGTGCTGATTCTTAACGGTTTGTTGCAGACTATCAGACTATATTTTCAGTTCGATTTCGATGTTCAATTGTTGTCACTTGGCCACATTTTATCATGGGCTGTACTATGCAATCTATAACCTTTTGTATTATTTGCTTGTTTGCTAACTTGTCTAACAGTTTTTTCATAGAGATTCCCATTTTTGTATATTTCTTGTTGTATGAGATATCTTTCCGGCTTGTTCACGCTACAATGCATAAGTATATGCCTTTTAGTCAAGCTGCCCATTTAAAAACGTGGGCACTCTGGCAATAGTCTGTCGTCGTTTGGGGACTTCACAAAGTGGGCACTCTGGCAATAGTCTGTCGTCGTTTGGGCACTTCACCTGTGATCCATACGTTGTGTGAGTATTTTAAAAGCATACATTGTCATTTTGGTCGATCTTAGTGTCAACCATATTTACCAAACTGCTTTCCAATTTACATCTTTGTTACTATTTTGAACTTTAAAAGTTATGTTTATGGCAAAATCTTGCCTAATTATATATATATATGTGTGTGTGTGTGTGTGTGTGTGTGTGTGTGTGTGTGTGTGTAGAGAGAGAGAGAGAGAAAGAGAGAGAGGAAATGAGGGAATATTTCCCCCCTCCTTCTTCTTTACCTTTATACAAATATTCTCTTGGGAGGTAGTGTAATTTACCTACCAAAGAAAATGCATTATTTTCTTATCCAGTTCGTCCAATAGGTTATTATCTAAATCAGTTATTTTTCTTAAATATAATACAATATTATATATATATATATATATATATATATATTGTACTGGAGCAAATTTTTCTGTCGATCTCGGTAGAACACATTTAGTTGGACACGTGTACGATTAATTAGATTTATGGAGTTCTGCGTGCGTTTAAATTGCCATAATGCACGGATTGGTACAGTCTCTGTCATGAGTTTAGCGATTTTTGATTAAGGCTGCGTTTGTTTAAACTGGACAGAAGGGGTCAATTTCTGATCGGTACGGAAAACTGTCATTTCTGAAAGTTACCAGGAATCAGTTGGGTAATCAAGGTTTGTCAGACGAACTACATGGTTTCAGCGAGTTCGGGCGGGAAAACGTATTTCATTCAGATTGGTCACGCTGTGAAGGGGGCGTGGTTTCACATGAAAAACTCTCAGTTTAAATGTGCAAAATTGCAAAATTGAAATCAGTCTACGCTTTTTTCTGTGAGAGAACAAATGTAAAATAGACTCCGAGTGGGTTAAGAAGTAAACTCACTCGTAGAAATCATCCAAGGGAAGCAAAAGTCTGGAAAAATTGACAGACACGTTCTGGAAGTGAGAGCTTGGGAAAACAAGATATTTGCAACAATCTTATGTAATTCGTTGATATTACTATGATGCTTTGTCGATTTATTTGCTTGTATTTGCATGGATTTATTTGTTTAAGTTTGTAGATTTCATTTCTTGATATGGTATACCTGTGTTGAGTTCGTTTATCTGAGTCCATACAATGATATTTTTCTTATATATAAACATTGACGACTTGTTTGAACGTATAGTCTCGTTTATTATAGGAAATTATGTATCTAGAATTTCATGCCTTATTTTAGTTGAGATGCGAGAAACCGTGAGAATTCTCCGACCTATATATGAGTTCACGTATGATAACCACTTGATTGTTGTTATAAATACAGTAGCAAGGAATTTCATTCATTTGTGTAATTGAGACTAGTCTGGAACTAATGTCTCGGTGGGATGTTGAAATAGCCATTTAGTTGACCATTAATTTTGTGGAACTAGGTTGTTACGGTCTGTCATGGCCAGTTAGACTAGATAGCCGTAGAATCTGTTTGAAATTAGGATAGAATTTATCTGACATAGCGAGGGGGGAAGGTATTGATCTATTCCCCCAGTATAATGTGACGGAAGATTTAAGTTGCTTATTTTGTTATTTTGGAAGGACAGGATAGCTCTGCGCTCTACGATCTACGTTCTACGTATTGCGTATTAAGAACCCAAAGTGGACAAGGTTGGAAAGGGCGAAAGAGGCGAGACAACCTGTGAATTTGGCAAAGGAAGTCAAAAGTGAAGAAGACCCAGACTTACCGGCACAAGGAAGTCAAAAAGGGATAGTCGCTGTGGAATTTGGACTTAATCAAGACCATCAGGTTATGAAACTGTACAAGGCAATGTTTTCGATATATTTCACTGGATCTAATGATGATTTAAATTATATCGCTTAACAGATTGGCTATTGGTATCATCATTTCTTTGTATTTGAAAATTCTTTGAATAATTTAGTTCAAAAAGAAGGAAGTGTATCTTTCAATCGTAACGTATTATTACCTTTGTTTATGAACTTTATTGTTAGAAATTTTGATTAAATATTGTCTTTATTTGTAACGGGGGCTCGTGTTATTCTGTTCTATATACCTGCTCAGCTCTTTATCTATTCCACCTGTAAATTTCTCAATTTCTATTGATATTTACTCGTCCCGGGCAAATTACACCGTCGGCGATCACCTGTAGATAACGATAACCAAAACCCAGGACACCCACCCCGACAAAGCTGGGAGGGGAGTATCTGACATACATACATTAAAAATAACTTGGCAATTAAAGTATTGGTATAAAGCAATCTGATATACCAATACTATTGGTATATCAAATTGTGATCCACCCATGGCGCAATAATACGCATATATAAACATTCTAGCTACCGTCTGCAGTTGATTCTAGATCGATGATGAATTTCTACACATTAATCATTAGTGACGAATGAAAATAACGATAAAAAGTATTAATAATCCTCGTTTTCTACATGAATTTAATATGGTACACATTTTCATCACAATCCTTTCTGATTTCTGTTCCCCCTCCACTCTCTTGCATAACAGACAAACTGCGCAGAAATGTGGAGTGAGAGAGAAAAGGAATTTGGGCCGATTAAAACCTTGAAATAGAAATTACGCCAAATAACCTACCAGAATATGATTCTTCGTAACGATACGTGTGCACTTTCCTTGGGATTTATCTACAGTGTTTATCAATGATACAATGTTGCAAACCATGTCGACATTATACAGTAAATTCCTCGGTTACGTGACACACATATTGTGATATAGTTAATGTTTTGTTTTTGCTGTTTCGTAAACATACTATAATGTTCTAAAAATCGATTATTAATAATTAAATATGAAAATGTTGAAAGGCCTCTCTCTCTCTCTCTCTCTCTCTGGTCCAACGTAGCCAAGATACGGGCTAAAATCTATGAAATGACGAACGTAGAGGATTTTCATTTGTGTCATCCCACGATATCTCTGGACTTATGAATGATGGTAAAAGTTAAGTCAAACCGACCAAAGGATGAGAGAGAGAGAGAGAGAGAGAGAGAGAGAGAGAGAGAGAGAGTTTTAAAGTAAAACCGACCAGAGAGAGAGAGAGAGAGAGAGAGAGTTTATTGTCGGTGGTACTGTTACTAAAGCAAAATAATGACTTAGATCAACTGTAAATATATTAAAATATTTTAATTACCTCTTGGTAGTTCGTCATTTCGCTTAGTTTCTAGTCCACATTAATTTCCATGAGCCGGTAGGTGAATGGCTTAGCGTTCACGTGAATGGCGTAGCTAACCAAGCGTTTGCAGTGCTCTACTTTCATTATTAAAACCATCTTTCATGTTTAAATCATAAGTGAGTATTATATTGATTTAATCAATGTGAAGAAAAATAGAAACTAAAAAAAGAAAACAATCAACTTTTCAATATGAAAAGGTGATTGTGAATAGCCACAACAGACATACAACTACATTTTGTAGCGGACACACTCATGAATGTGAGAAGTTCATTCACTTTGTCAATGCACAGCTGCCTGTAGTAAATCGTAACTCCGTTTAAAGGGCAAATATATGTATTTGTATGTGATATAAATAAAATATATGTACAGTATGTACGTTATATCAATGATAAACCACTCGTTTCCTTTTAATGAAAAATTTATACATCTCGTGGTATATCATTGATACAGCGTACATACTATATATATATATATATATATATATATATATCCATTACATCGGCTGATGTCATATTCCATATTTTAATATTTTTCTCTACCGCCTAACTTCACGTTTCCTTTTTATAAAACGATCACTTCTCTTTAGGCATTATGGGATTGTGAACTACAAGCAAGATTTATTTCCGAAATTGAAGAGCTTTACAACATGCAAAACTACTCACCTCCGAAAATGAAGATTTGACAACGGAAGTGCTCCAGTAAGCATCGGCAATTTTACGTTTTGCAAAAACACATATTAACACACTTTTTGGAAAGAATTGTGTTTAGTTTAAAATTACTTCCAAGAGATGTATTCAACTGATTTCATTAAGTCATGAAAATTAGCAAAGTAACTGGGCCACGTGTTTGAAACTAATTTGTTGCTCTTAGCATACAGAAGTGAACTCAGAGTTAGTCGGCGTAGGGATAATATCCAAAATTGGATAGTAAATCGCTAAATAGCAGAGTCGCTTAATTAGGGACTATGGCGCCGAGTGTTCACCGTTTCCAGTAATTTTTTAATAGTTGCCTACCATTGCGGTTTGTCTAAACACCTTTCCGACTGCTTGGACTTTGTCTCTAATCTGATGTGGAGGTAAACCGGGATAGCTTCCTCTCCAGTTTCCTATGAGGAGGATCTCTGTTTTGTCATGGGTTATTGTTGACCTTGATGCCTTACCGAAATTGCAGAGATCATACTCAAAGTGTTTAAAAGAGAAATGGTCTGTTATGTAGTTCGAACAACTTCTTCCTTAACACCCTTAATCGTCGTATTATTGATTTATGCACAGCAATTCAATTGATATTACGAATAATAGCATTGACAGTGGACAACCCTGTCTTACTGACCGCGCTTTCTCACATGTTTTAGTTGTTGCTCCATTTACCTGAACTTTGGAAAATATGTTCTTGTATTTGTGTCCAGATACAGAAGTTTTGTCCGAAGCCAAATCTTCTAAGACTTTCGCTATATAGTTGATTTCTAATCTACCGAACACTTTTTCTTGGTCAAACAAACACTAACGCCCCCTTATTTCTTGATAGACCATGATTGTTTGTATACTTAAAACATTTTGTATCATTGTTGTTCCTTTTTCTCGGCAACTTTGATTGTTATTGATGAGTTGTGATATGCACATTTTGATTCTCCCTGCGAAGACGTGATTCCGAATTTTGTAGTCTGTGTTTAGCAGGGAGATAGTCCTCCAGTTCTTTAAATCTGTTTGTTCTCTTTTACCTTTATATAATAACATGGTTATGATGCCCTCATTGTTTGTGACATCTCCCACTTAATTCTATATTCATGTATAGTAAGTAACTCTAAAATAGGTAGAAGATAAAAATAACAAATGTCTTGTAAAATTCCGTTGTAATCCCGTCTGAGCCCGGCTATTTGCCTTGACGTAGTTTTTTTTTTTTTTAATCGCTTCCTCTGTTTTTTTGCTGGTAATTAACGCGTCACAGGAGTTTTTACTATCTTATCTGTTGAAATCTACCCCTTCAACATATTTATCTGAATCTTCATCCTTTATACTTGGTGACTTGTATAGTTTTGGGTAATATTGCTGTATATGATCTAATATACTATGTTTATCTTCATATACGTTATCGTTTACTTTTATTTCCTTTATTGAACTTTCTTGCCTTTTTCTTACCTCCTCCCGTCTATATAACCTCCTTGCTCTAGTGTAAAGTCCCCCAAATTTCACTACCTTTATTTTTACCCTTCATTTTCCACTGTCTGACTTTTTTTGTAGTTTTGTTCTACATGTGTCTCTTATTTGTTCTCTGCTATTAATACTGTTTATGATTTTAGTTAAAGGTCTGCTAGAGTGTAATACACACTATATATGAAAATGTTCATTTTTCGCTAAATAACTCAGAAATGTGCATTAAAATGCATATTGTAACTCACAGAGAAGAAAATGAAGATAATGTGTGCATTTATCGATGTTTTAGGGTAAACGCTCCGGAAATATTTGTATACTTCCGGTGATAATAGGATTTCCGGAAGTGACGTACTGTCGGGAAGCCCTTGAAGTTTAGAGTATGTGGTGATGTTGGCTGCATTTAGTGGTGATTCAAGCGAATTTACGGCAAATTTGTCATGCTTATTTTTAGTTGTGTGAGGAAGGTGAACTCCTAGAAGATGGCGAACTTAATGAATCTTAAGAAAATTCTGCTTGCTGAGGTTAGACAGTACCAATTTAAGCCCGAACGAGACGAGAACGTGGACGAGGACCCTAAAGAGGACATAGGGCATAATGAGGCTGAGTAGCGCCTGGGGTATTCATTCTGGTAATTACTATTATCATTATGGCAGTTAGTATTATTATTCTTTCGTTAATGTTATTTCAATTTCATATCGAAAAGAGAAGGGCACGAATTTGGGCGAAACTTGGATGTCTTCACAGCAGATTGTCATGTGGTCGTGGTTCATCAGTAACTAGTGGTGTTAAAAATTAAACACTTAAGACTCAGACTGTGAGAGGTGTAGATATAAATACTTTATTATCTTTATGACAAGTTTGTACTTTTAAACCGTGATGAAATGCAGACCCCGAATGTACATTGGGTGTGATTGTTTACTACCCTCCACAGATAATAAAATGGAAGCATTTTATTAACAGAAAAAGTAATCATAGACCTGGTGTATCCAGATGTTCAGCAAGCATATATTTTCTCTGTGGGTCTAGTTGTATAGTACTAGTGCAAAGGAAGTATACAGATTTATGGGGAAACAAATCTTGAGAATAATAATATTAATAATAATGCATTGCTGATTATTGTTATGTTATTGTGGTATAAAAGGAAGGACAAAAGTCTAACCATGCATCACATATACATATATATCATACTTTAACATATTGCTGTCTGTTCATGTTCACATTTGATTCATTTAGCTTCCTAACACTGGTTGTAGTAAAATCTAATTTTATGCTAAAGGCATTGACTCTGAAAACATGAAATAAGTATCAGAAAACCGGGATACATGAGTTAACATAACTTTATTAAAGTTCTAAAATTTGCTGTATATTCTATTTTCAGTCATAATAGATATATGGCTGCATAGAGGTGGCAATAACTATCAACTGACTACTGCTTCGTAACCACTTCCTCCAGCACTGCCATCAATTCTTCAACATAGTCTGAAAAAAAAAATTGTTACCCCAGTAAATCAAGAAACTGAAAAATCTCATCCACTGCCTATATTCATACTGACAATTTACCAAAGAGAATTAATGAAATTGGAAACAAGACTTAATTAGTATTCAGTTTAACATACATATAAATCATAGTTTAATGAATGAATGAAAAATAATAATAATAATAATTTTTGTTGCGATATGATTTTGAATATGTGCTACAAAAAGACTCTGTGTTAGCTTGTTTTTGATTAAAATCTTTCAAGTTCGAGTTGCTTGTTTTAGTTAGTTTCTTCCTTCTGTGTGTGTATGTACAGGGCCGGGGAGGATGGGGCTGACTCTATTCCTAGTAATGTGTTCACTGTCCAACTTTAATATAACTTCAAACATAGAACTGTTATATTACTATATGTGCTTGTATACGAGTTTTATCAAATGGTATCATTCAGTGTAGTAAAAATTGCAATATCTACATACCCTTGGCTACATGTCACACATCATAATAGTGCGTGGCTCTCATATTCTCTCTGATCCATTTCTGTATCTGAACATGCCTGTCTGTAATAATAGTGTCCACCTCCACACTGTGGTTCTGCAGTTTTGTATGGCTTTAGAAAGTCCCTCTTTCTCCATGTCATAACTACTCTTCACTTCATTAATCTGAAGAAAAGAGAAAAAAAAATGTGTTGAGCAAAATTAACAATACTTCTATTTCTTGAAATGTGGTATCATCTGTTCATAGCTTAAATGTATTTACCAACATTTTAAAAATGGACTTCTGCATAAGTAACATTCAAAAAGTAAGCTCATTTTCTTGCATGCGTATCATGTATGAATGCTGACAAGTACATGAAAGTTTGCAATGCCTTTACTCCTTCTCTTTACTTGGTGGACATTTACTTCACAACCTGTGTAGGTGAAATTTTAGACGCGTATTCTGATATCATGGTTTTCACAAAGATGAGGATTTCTCATGAATATGTGTATCAATTAAAGTGTATCATTGCTAAATAATAACAAGTTCAAAAGTGCTTGGTCTACTGAGTCAAATGCTTATATAATCATACTGAGCTTAGTTAACACAATGTTATATGTTTCGTTTGCTTGTTTGTTTTTTCTAAACTATCCTATCAGTCTGACATTGAACAGCAATACTGCATGATGGTGTATTAGTCCCTGTAATAAGAGTATGAAAAATGTGTTTCATGCCTTTGCAGTAGATATGGAAGTCACACATGAAGTCTTTTGCATGTCTGAACAATAGTTGACAAATGCACCAAATCTTTTTGGTTACTTTTTACAACTAAAGGTTGATCATAAAGTCTGACATATTACCAATACATTGTAGTTTTCCGCAATAAAAGAATTATATAATTATTGACTCATATGCTGACACAATTTATGATCAACAACAAAGCTATACAAACCGTGTAAACAGGGAATGAATGGAAAGTTTACTGTGACATCAAAATGCACCACAGGATATGTCACACCATCTACTGTCCTCGGGTCTCCATAGTGCATTATCTTCCAGGTGTTGATTCTCAAAATTCTCATTCAGTACCTAAAAAAAGATATATATATATTGTTACGTGACTAGGCTCGATACGTGACTAGGCTCGTACAAAGTAACAAAGAAAAGCGTGAAGCCAACAAGCTTTGTAAATTTAACAAAATAATTTATTTCCCTAGAAAACTAGGTAAAAATATGAAAAAGGACTTACAGTTTGTGAATATAATCCAAAAACTAATCCTGGAATCTAAAAATATAAGTCCTATCACTAAAAAGTCCTAAATGAATCGAAGTTCGAATTCCGATGAAGTTTCAATATGGAAGGCGATGAAGTCTTCTATAAGGTGTTGTTGTGTTAACAGTTCCTTGTTGAATTTTATGAATCAAGAATAGTATTCCTACTTTAGAATTCCAAATAATTTCCACTGAATGTCCTTGTCCAAGAATCTCTGTGAACACAAGTATTTTCCAGGGTGAATAAATTATTTTAAATACGAAAATCAACTCAAATGGCAACAACAAGACAAATACCTTGAGCCCGGAGGTATAGATTTATGACTAATCAAATCCACTAGAAAATATCTGTTTTAACCCGCGATTTTAGATCACATGATGGCTCACGTGGTCACTTAACTTGAACAGCGCAGTAAAAAAAAAAAAAAAAAAAAATTTGCACGTAGGCTATATGGGTTCGATTGTATGAAACAAATCTTACTATAAGATTTAATCAAAAAGAAAAAAAGGTTGTTTACAAAATAGAGTAATCACGCAAGCAAAGTATGACCTTGATTAAGACCAATGGCTTTCACTGTGTGTTTATGAATCTCTGAACCAAGGTCAGCTAAAAATAAAATGTAGCAATCGAACTGCGTTGTTATCAGGGCAAAACAGAAAACTGAACCTTCCGAAAAAAAGTCAACATCCAGTGAATAAAGTTATCATTACAATAACGTAATGAAATAAAAATAAAATAAAAGAGAATTTAAAACTAACACACAAGTAATTTAATTACATATACGTAACACTTCCCCCCATAAAGAAAAAGAAAGATTTATGTAATAAAGCTTTCTTTTTACATATGTAAATTATACATGAGGTAAAACAAAATTACATCAGAAGAACTCTTATGAATTATACAAAGTATACATGAAATAACATTTCTATACACGGGAAAGTGTATCTGCAATTAAATTGTCTTTTCCCTTGATGTGCCTGATGTCAAGATTATATTCTTGTACAAACAAACTCCACCTTAATAATCTTTGATTTTTATAATACATCTTGTCAATGAAAGTAATTGGGGTTGTGATCACTAAACACAACAACCGGAGAAGGAGCTGAACTAATGTAAACTTCAAAATGTTGTAACGCCAACATTATAGCCAAACATTCCTTCTGGACTGTTGAGTAATTTCTTTGGTGCTTATTTAATTTCTCAGAGAAATATCACACTGGATAATCAACACCATTGCTATCTCCTTTAATCAATACTGCTCCAACCCCAACATCACTTGCATCAACAGATAGTTTAAAAGATTGACTGAAATTTGGAGCTGAAAGAACCGGCGCACTTTTAAGTATGGCTTTTAACCTATCAAAAGCCTCCTGACATTTATCCGTCCAAAGAAACTTGTTTTTCTTGCCCAATAAATTTGTCAGAGGTTCAGCAATATTAGAAAGACTGAAACAAAATATCCGATAGTATCCAGTCATACCTAAAAATCGCATCAGTTGCTTTTTACTGACAGGCACAGAGAATTCAGAGATAGCCTTGACCTTAGCATCTATAGGTTTAGCTTGTTCGTGTCCCACAATATGTCCTAGAAAAGTTACACCAACTCGGCAGAACTCACTTGTAGATAAATTGATTGTCAAACTTGCATCACTGACTCTGTCAAAGAATTTCCGAATTGTTGCTAGATGATCTTTCCAGGTGTCGTTGTAGATGATGACACCATCGATGTAAGCATCACAATTATCTAGACCAGAGGTAATCATATTCATCAAACGTTGAAAGGTACTTGGGGAACCCTTCATCTCGAACGGCATTACTTTGTATTGATAGAGTCCATCTGGAGTCACAAATGCCGAAATTTCTTTCGCTCTTTCCGTTAGTGGAATTTGCCAAAATCCTTTCAGAAGGTCAAATTTGGTGACATACTTGGCATTTCCAGTGTTATCAATACAATCATCGATTCTTGGTAATAGAAATAAATCTGTTTTCTCCCACTGTTCACCTTCCTATAATCAGTGCACATACGGAAAGTTTAATCTGGTTTCGGAACAAATATACATGGTGAACTCCAGTCACTTTTACTGGGCTCTATGAAATCGTTCTCCAGCAAATACTGAATTTCCTTATTCAAGTATTCCTGTTTGAGAGGGTTCATTCTGTATGGGTGTTGTTTCACAGGTTTTGAATTCACAATTTCAACGTCATGAAAAATTTTGTTTGTCCTTGTAGGAACATCTGGAAATAAGTGCTCATATTCAAATAATAACTGTTTAAGTTCATTCCTTTCTTGTTGTTGCAAATGTAAAAGGTACTGGTCCAGATTTTTCATAATTTCCGAACTCCGAAGATTTGTTGCTCCAACATCAATAGTGTCCGATTGAATTCCTTCACTTAAATTCTCAGTTTGTGGGACAGGTACAACTAAATTAATTGCATGATTTACTTGGCTATCTCTTTCAATATGCTCCTTTAACATGTTAATGTGGCAAAGTTGTTTTTGTTTTCGCCTCCCAGGAGTATTTATGATATAGTTTAAATCATTTATTTTCTTTTCAACCGTGTACGGACCATAATACTTAGCCTGAAGAGGATTTTGTGGAATGGCAAGAGAGCTAGAACTCTCTCACCAGGCTGAAAACTCTTTTCCTTTGAGTTTTTATCATATCTTAATTTCATTTTTGACTGAGTAGAGTGCAGATTCGCTCTTGCGACCTCACAAGCCTTTGACAACTTATACTTAAAATTAGATGCATAATCAAGAAGATTAAGTTCAGTACCTTCATTAGAAAGAAGTTTCTCTTTCAACAACGACATTGGTCCACGCAGTGTGTCCGAAAACTAGTTCAAAGGGACTGAATCCTAAAGATTCTTGAACTGACTCCCTAACAGCAAACAAAAGTAAATGAATGCCATCATCTCAATCTTCACCCGTATCAAAGCATTATGATCGAATCATATTTTTTAACGTCTGATGAAATCTTGGCTCTCAGGGTGATAGACAGAAGATTTGAATTGTTGAATGCCTAATTCATACATAACTTGCTGGAAAATTCCAGACATAGAATTTGACTCTTTATCCGATTGGACAGATTTGGGAAAGCCAAATTGAGTAAAAAAAACTTTATCAAAGCTTTTACTATAGTTTTGGTTTTAATATTCCTCAAAGGAATTGCCTCTGGGAATCTTGTTGACGCACACATAATGGTCAACAAATATTGGTTGCCTGACTTGGTCTTAGGTAAAGGACCAACACAATCTACCATAATTCTGCTAAATGGTTCGTCAAATGCAGGAATAGGTTTCAGATGAGCCTTAGGTATCTTCTGATTGGGTTTTCCTACCATTTGACAAGTATGACAAGATCTACAAAATTTACAAACATCACGTTTGATTTTTGGCCAATAAAAGTGAGTCAAGATCTTGTGATAAGTTTTATTTATCCCTAAATGACCAGCCAGAGGAGTTTCAAGATCCAAACTAAGTATGTCCTGTCTGTAAGATTTTGGAACTACAATTTGATAGTTCACTGACCACTCGTCACCAGCAAGTACCTCGGGAGGTCTCCACTTTCTCATAAGAATTCCATTTTTAATGAAATAACAGGCAGGTACTTCAGTGGCTTCAGTTTCACTAATAGCCCTCTGAAACAAACAGGAGATTTCGGGATCTTTTTCCTGTTCGACGACAAGTGATTGTCGTTTGTCACCCTGTTTGGATAAAAGAAAATGAGTAGTTAAAAGAAGATCACTGTGATCAATACCCTTTGATTGATTAAAAAAAGGAGTGAAAGTGACCTCATCAAAAGTCTGACCAATACATGTGTCAGCTAAAGGAATACTTTCCTTATCGAAATCATTCTCAAGAGCTTACTTTGCCATAGCTCTAGTAACTGCACAAGCGGGGTAGAAATCAGGGAATTCTTTTTAAATTGGATCAGCTTTCTGATCCAAAGAAGGCTTGTCAGTTACAAGTGGATTAACTGCAACCTTGTCTTCAGCTAGGTCTTTGCCTAGTAACAAATGAATGCCCTCAGCGGGTAAAGTAGACGCTATACCGACTGCCACAGGTCCTGAAACTAAATCTGATGACAAATTTACAGAATGGAGAGGAGCATTAACAAAGCCGCACTCAACTCCCTGAATGAGAACATTCTGATTAAAAGAAGCTTTCTCAGAAAAAAGCAAAGTAACTGATAATAAAAGATTCTGAGAAGCTCCTGTATCCCTTAAACTTTTAATAGGGATAGGATTGGCCAAATCACCCAAGAGTGATATAGAACCCTTCGACATGAATGGTTCATAATTCTCCATAATAAAATCAGACTTGGGTTTATTGGACCCAACAAATGTATTGTTTTCAAGGCGTGACCTTGACCTTTTAGAAATAAGAGCATTTGGGATAGCTATCATGATTCTGATGCTTATATTTCAATTTGAAGCAATCAGAAATAACGTGTCCTTACTTCTTGCAATAGGTACACGTAGGAAGAGACAAGGATTTTGAATCAACCTTATCAGAAGCTTGATTTTTAGAAGTTGTGGCAGATTGAGGTTTAGAAGGAGTCGTATTAGGCTGAAATACCTTATTACCAGTAGACTGCTGAGTGAAAGACCTGCCTACAACAGAAACTTTATGAGTTAAGAAATACTTATCAGCAGCACGGGCAGCATTTTCCAAGGTTTCGATCTGATGCGCTTCAAAATGAGTCTTAATGTCGCTATGGACACAGTTCTTGAACTCTTCAAGTAATACAAGTTGTTCGAGACTTTCATAATCACGTTCAACTTTCTTGGCTAAGCACTATCTCTTAAATAACTGCTCTTTTTCTCTTGCAAATTCGGCATAAGTTTGTCAACTTCTTGTTTATAGTTCCTGAATTTTTGCCGATAAGCCTCAGGATTTAACTCATAACCCTTTAAGATGCAGTCCTTAATCAAATCATAGCCAGAACTTTGATGTACTGACAGGGATGCAAAGATATTTCGGGCTTTGCCATAAAGTACACACTGCAATAATTGAGTCCAATGCTCCCTTGGCCATTTCAAATTTTCAGCAACTGTGTCAAAATAAGGAAAATATTTGTCTACTTCTTTTTTACTAAAAGGGGGTACTAGGCTAAGATTCTTTGTAATATCAAAACTTGAATTTGCATGTGAAGTGGGAACGTTCTTTTTCCTTGCCAGCTCCATTTCTTTGATTCTAAGTTGAAATTCCCTTTCATCCTTCTCTTTTTGCATCTGTAAGTGCATTTATTCTTTCTGTAACTCCAATTGCATTTTTTTTCTTTCTCTCTTTCTTCTAATTGCATTTGTTTATCTGTCTTTCCTGCCTCTCTCTCCTCTTTTTCAAATTGCAACTGCAATTGTTTCTCTTCTTTCTGTAAATGCATTTGTTCTTTTTCCAATTGCAGCTGCATTTGTTTCTCTATCTCTCCTCTTTCTGAGGCTCGAGCTTTCTTAACTCCAATTCCATTTTATATTTCATTTTTATTTCCTTTACTTTTATATCAGTCTGATACAGACTTACGGACCGAAGCCAAAACACTTTTACCGAAAACATTCTTTTCTACCAAATACTGTCTGAACATTTTTTTTAATTTCTTGCTTCGTTAAGGAAGATTTTGCCTCAGAAAGATTATATTTTCTGGCAAGTTCAAGCAATTCATCTTTTTTCAAACTATCCAACTGCTCCTGTGTAGGACTAGAAAGAAAAGTCTTCTCTTTTGATGACATTGTGAAAAAAAAGCCTGTTGCTTCCACTAAAATTTCAAACAAAATATGAAATAGTACATGGGATTTAAAAACTTCTGAAAAGTAGGGGAATTTAAATTTGAAAAACAAGTTTTTTGAAATATTTTAGCCAAAATTCATTTATCACAAGGACGAGAACCTCAATTTTCTTTGTTACGTGACTAGGCTCGTACAAAGTAACAAAGAAAAAGGAGTGAGGCCAACAAGCTTTGTATATTTAACAAAATAATTTATTTCCCTAGAAAACAAGGTAAAAACATAAAAAAAGGACTTACAGTTTGTGAATATAATCCAAAAACTAATCCTGGAATTTAAAAATATAAGTCCTATCACTAAAAAGTCCTAAATGAATCGAAGTTCGAATCCCGATGAAGTTCCAATATGGAAGGCGATGACGTCTTCTATAAGGTGTTGTTGTGTCAACAGTTCCTTGTTGAATTTTATGAATCAAGAATAGTATTCCTGCTTTAGAATTCCAAATAATTTCCACTGAATGTCTTTGTCCAAGAATCTTTGTGAACACAAGTATTTTCTAGGGTGAATAAATTATTTTAAATACGAAAATCAACTCAAATGGCAACAACAAGACAAATACCTTGAGCCCGGAGGTATAGATTTACGACTAATCAAATCCATTAGAAAATATCTGTTTTAACCCGCGATTTTAGATCACATGATGGCTCACGTGGTCACTTAACTTGAACAGCGCAGTAAAAAAAATGCCACTTTACACGTAGGCTAAAACGGGTTCGATTGTGCGAATCAAATCTAACTATAAGATTTAATTTAAAAAAAAAGGTTGTTTACAAAATAGAGTGATCACGCAAGCAAAGTATGACCTTGATTAAGACCAATGGCTTTCACTGTGTGTTTACGAATCTCTGAACCAAGGTCAGCTAAAAATAAAATGTAGCAATCGAACTGCGTTGTTATCAGGTCAAAACAGAAATCTGAACCTTCCGAAAAAAAAGTCAAATCCAGTGAATAAAGTTATCATTACAATAACGTAATGAAATAAAAATAAAATAAAAGAGAATTTAAAACTAACACACAAGTAATTTAATTACATATACGTAACTATATATATATATATATATATATATATATATATATATATATATATATATATATATATATATATATATAATTAGAGCAGCATTAGAAGGTAAAATCTTTACGTCAACAGCATTAAAGTATTTTAAAAAATTTCTTTTAACTATGGTTCTGTACATATTGTGAATAATAATACTATTCTCTCCACATTGAACAGACATTAGTATTCACACTCACAAGCAATGGGTTGTGGGTTTGACTCTGACCTAGACCGTCATTCATTGACACAGTTGTGTATATTCTGGCAAACAAGGTAATTTACTCCCAGTGCCTCAACACGAAGGGGTAATTAGCCTTTACAATTAAACACAATCAATACATCAAGTATTCACAACATTTTGGCTTTAGCAGAAAACTTTTTTTTTCATTATTATTATTGTTGAACAGGCATGAAATAAGCATGGGCATGCAAATGAATTTTTT